>JASANG010002207.1:0-39109 GCA_030248215.1 Enoplolaimus lenunculus
TCTCATTTAATAGTGTGGGGGGTACATTTTTGTTACTATATAATAAAAAGATAAATATATACTCTTGTTGAAACGAATTTTTAGATTTACATTCCCCCTGGCTGCTAAAATACGTAACTCCAGTAGGTCCTGTGGTTCCAGTCAACGTGTACACGAGAGTTGAGCATCGTGCGTAGGCACATACCTTGCAAAAATATCTACCTGCATCGGTCAGTTGCAAATCGTTTATCTGAAATAAAAAATATAAAATATTCGGCTCATGTAAAGATCAGGAGCGGAACGTTTTTCTGTGGGACTGTAATTGAGTAAGCTTATGCTTTAGACTAATTGTTTTGCTTGGATTAGGCATAGGCAAAGGATTAGGCTTAGGAATATGCTCATTTTTACGCTTATGCTTTGGCTCAGAAATATGCTCATATTTACGCTTAGGTTTAGGCTTAGGAATATGCTCATTCTTACGCTTAGGCTTAGGTTTAGGATAAGGATTAGGGATATGCTTTAATACTATTCCGCCCCTGTTCTTTGCATTAGCCAAATATTCTCACTTTTCATTCACAATCATTTCAACAAGCGCTACTGTAGTGACCAAGAAAAGGTTTTGGTATTTAATCTGCCCCTCCAGAGGATATGCGTTTTGTTATTCGGTTACGGACTGTTATTTATTTTCAATTCACGCCATGTTTTAGTTGAGCCTAACACGTTTTTATATTCTTTCTTTTGGACAAATTGTTTATTGTCATGTCCGTTAATGTTTTATGGATTTAACAAAGGTTTTGCTAGAAATCTGAGTGTCTGATACATATTTAAACAGTCTAGTTCATTTTTCTGTTTTGGTCTGTTTTACGGACTACGACTTATCGATTTTATTCACTAATGGTCTCTTATCAGAGATACGGACTGCTATTGATTGGCACTCAAAATGGGATCACCTTACGATCTCTTATTCGGGTCACTACAGTAAGACATCGTCTGCAGTAACTTCCGTTGCATTATGACACAAGTCATTTCAGAGTTTCTTCACTTACCAAAAAATACCGTTTTGAAACAGTTTAAAATTTGCGTTTTTTGACACAATTCCTTAGAAAATGACTTAAAATCTAAGCGATTTTTAGAATTTTCAAGCAATACCTTTAACACACTACGATATACGCCCTGGTCAGCATTAATAGTGTCCGTTTCGATTGCATATTTATCATTTCCGGGTCGAATTTGGCTACTAGATCCGCCGACAGGTTCAATATGCCATTCAACATCCGGTTGTTGCGGAGCCGTGATTTGAACCGGAATTGAAAACGAATCGCCAGTTTGAACGGTTCCCCGTTGTGTTTTGGGTAGGAGTTTAATTGAAATTGGGCCTAAAATTTAGTTTCAGTTAATGCGACGTTGCCCCACAAACAGGGCCGCAAAACAAGGAGGGATACGGGGTTGTATCACCACCTGGAAATTTCTGAAACGAGTCGAAAAATACACTTTTACAGGCGGTAAAATAACTTCTATCGGTCAAATTTTTTCTCGCTCTCAACTTTCGTTGGCAAAGAAAAAGCTTAGATGTGGTTCTATTCTTCCGAAATGCAATCCTGTCTACGCTGTGGCGTTGTTATGCCAAAACGGCGCTGGAAATCCAAAAAATTTTGTTTACAGATTTATATGCGGTGCGATTGCGGCAATTCAAATACGTTGCCGTATGGTGGACAGCATTGAAATAGTCAAAAATACAGCGCCGCTATTATGAAGAACTAAATACGAGGTGACATTTATGCGAATATCATATGATACAAAACGTGCATACTATAGAATCGTTCTTAAAACTGTCCAGATTTCAATATCACCAAACATTAACAAAAATGTCCGATCCATCACTGATCAGATACAAAGCAACAACTACGTAACATATATAAACACTTAATACAGGAAAAATAATTAGCGAATAAAAAATAACATAAATACAGACATATTTTGGCAAAAACAGCTGAAATTTTAAGACAATTTTGATTAACAGTATACTTAATTTGAAATCAACATTACTAACCTGATTTTTTGACTTCTGTTGCCGAATCAACTGACGATGCTACTGAAATGATAAGTATGGCTCTTGTACACTTCTACTCCATATTTAAGATTGACGCTTAAATAAATGTTTACGCTTAGGCTTTGGTGAACCTTTTTCGAAATTGTAGCCTAAGTTTGCAAAGAAGAGGTGCAAAAGAGTTAAATCAGGGTATATGTCGTAGTCCAAGTCGTAATTCAGCTCAATTCCGAATTTGGCTAGTCCAATGCGGAATTACGACTTGGGCCAGCCCAAGGCGGAATCATGTCTAATAAAGCTGTGCGTTTTCTGATTGGTTACTTGGTAGTCGTAATCGTGCTTGATTCAGCCTTACTTAGTAAAACAGTTTGGTAGCCAACAGGTGGCGATTACTAAACCGCTCCGAAAAAAGTATTCGCAACAGCCAATCGAATTTGAGTAGGGCATTAAGGTAGTAACCAATCACAGAAATGTTTTGCCTGTTGGGCGCAATTAATGAATTTTAACCAAAATATTACTAAAACACGTTTTGTAGCATTGTTTACTGGACAATTCTGGATCCGCTACTGGTATCCGCTGTTATCGAAGGCCTTGTAAACGAGGAAACATGCTTGAAAGTTGCCAGATACGAACCAGAATTTCACAACCAAAACTGTTTAAATTCATATCTGGTTAACATGATTTATACACAATTTTACCATAGCTTTGATATCCAAACTGGGTAACTTCTGAGCTTTGAGTTGCCTGAGTCAATGTATATATTAACGTGGCACATCCAGATCCGTCCACACAAGCATTGCACACATATTCGCCAATATCTGATTTGTCTAAGTTCAAAATCTAAAACAGAAATTGGAATGGTTATAGCATTTATCACCAGTTAGCGATGTCATATTCTGTGTTGAAATATTAATAAGGGTTGTAAGGTTGCCTGTAGCTAGCTGGAGTTGGCCCCGGAGCCGAGACTTTTACCCCGACGGTTGCCGGAACCCATGACCCCGGAGCCGGGGTGGAAACCGGTGCCAGCCGAGGCTAAGTTAGAACACTAAAGATACAAAATGTGGTACAATATACGTAAATACGTATATATCGCGGGGATAAGCAAGAGTCTAAAGTGTAAGCCTGTGAGGTAAGCGTACAAGAAAATTTCGAAGCGATTCTTGTGTTGCACACTGAAATCGTGTCTAAACGCTCCTGTACAAAAATACCAAAACCTTTTCTTGGTCACTACAGTAGCGCTTGTTGAAATGATTGTGAACGAAAAGTGAGAATATTTGGCTAATGCAAAGAACAGGGGCGGAATAGTATTAAAGCATATCCCTAATCCTTATCCTTAAAACCTAAGCCTACGCGTAAGAATGAGCATATTCCTAAGCCTAAACCTAAGCGTAAATATGAGCATATTTCTGAGCCAAAGCATAAGCGTAAAAATGAGCATATTCCTAAGCCTAATCCTTTGCCTATGCCTAATCCAAGCAAAACAATTAGTCTAAAGCATAAGCTTACTCAATTACAGTCCCACAGAAAAACGTTCCGCTCCTGATCTTTACATGAGCCGAATATTTTATATTTTTTATTTCAGATAAACGATTTGCAACTGACCGATGCAGGTAGATATTTTTGCAAGGTATGTGCCTACGCACGATGCTCAACTCTCGTGTACACGTTGACTGGAACCACAGGACCTACTGGAGTTACGTATTTTAGCAGCCAGGGGGAATGTAAGTCTAAAAATTCGTTTCAACAAGAGTATATATTTATCTTTTTATTATATAAGTAACAAAAATGTACCCCCCACACTATTAAATGAGACCATCTGTGGTATTGTACATTTTTGTTCTAATTTCTTGGCTTCAGCTGTCTTTCATATATGGCAGAATAAAAGTGAAAAACGCAACGCGTGCTGGGTACATTCTTTTTACACAAAATACACCAAGTTGCATACTCTTGTCAAAGAATGATCATCGACTCTTGCTGGTATTTTGGTTTAAACGTAATCTCACACTGGCTGGGTTTCCGAAATCTTCGGGTCGTCTAACAGCGCTCAGCGAGTATAGTGCAACCCTTAATGTCGGGGGATTAAGTGTCACTTTCGTTCAACTCCAAGAGTGACATTCTGGTGTACGAAAGTCTAAAATTGTTAAAATACCAATAATTAAAATTCCAATTTAAGTTTGAACAATCTTTAAATTTAAATTTAAACAATTTTAGACGTCCGTGGACCAAGTGACATTCTGGTGTAAGAAAGTCTAAAATTTAAAATACCAAAAAATTAAAATTCAAATTTAAGTTTGAACAAACCTTAAATTTAAATTTAAACAATTTTTAGACGTTCGTGGACCAAGAGTAACTTTCGATCAACTCGATACGTCGAAGATTCAATTTGGACAACCGTTAAATTTGACCGTATCAGTAGCAAACGCTGAGGCTACCAGCAAAGGGCAATGGTGGTTCATTCGAGCAAAAGGAGGCGACCAACAGCAACTCAAAGACGGAGTCAAATATCGAATTGATCGTGGAGTTCAAAATCAAGCTGAACTCGGACAATTTGACTATAAAGAAACGTTAATGGTTAGTTGAAATTTGGGTACTCCTGTAATAAAAAATAAGCGGGAGTTACTAGCGGACTTGGCCAACTTATAGACAAGGTCTGTAACACTAATATGTAAACATATTCCTATCTTAAGCCTACTGTAGTGACCCGAATAAGAGGGGGGACTGATACTTATTAGGCCTCTCCAAAGGGTACCCCCTTGTTAATCGGTTACGGACTGCTATTTAATTTTAACCCACGCTCCACCGCCCTTCGTTACTGATATATACCCGGTACTGCAATTATCCGTTGAATTAAACGTTTATTTGTCTTGTGAAAATAGCTTGAGCGATAATACAAGGTTATACTTAGGAATGTACTTTTAAAATTTAAGTACGCTTTAAAGTTTCGAACTCAAATTATTTGGTACTGGAGTCATTTATCCGCTACAATTAGGGTTAATTGATATTTACGGACTCTAATTAGGAACGGTTTTTAAGCGATAAAGTGAATGAATATACTTCTGTGAGACGGCATAAAGCAAAAGTCATTTGCAAACGCGAT
Organism: Enoplolaimus lenunculus; assembly: GCA_030248215.1. Lineage (NCBI taxonomy): Eukaryota > Metazoa > Nematoda > Enoplea > Enoplida > Thoracostomopsidae > Enoplolaimus > Enoplolaimus lenunculus. Next base: position 5,124 of record JASANG010002207.1, read on the forward strand.
AAACTTACTCCTGTAACAAAGGAAGAGAACAAGACAACCGGAGTTATCTGGAGAAGAGTGAAATTACTCCTGTAAGAAAATACCAACTAAGACAGGGTGCGAAGTTTATTACGGTAATAAAACACGTACAGACGCAATTCGCAAACGTGGGAAAGGCACTCCTGTAATACAATGAGAGAGAACTGTTGAACACAGCCTGAGCTGTAAAGCAGATACTATAAAATAACTGTTTTAAGAAACAGAATAGCATTAAAACGGGCGTTTAAGAAATACAACTAGCTACTCCTGTAAGAAAACAGTAACACGAGAAGTAATTTGCAAAATGTGATAACTTCATCCTAACAACTCGACTAATTGACAGAAGAAATTACTCTTGTTAGAAATAGAAACAAATTTTAAGAATTTCAATTTTCACATTTGTGAAACTTTTTGATTGATAAATTTTGTATTTTGGTTTATTCGCAAGAATTATATTTTAATTTATGTTTTTTTAGATTCAAAACCTTAGCGAAGATGACGCTGGTGCTTATCAATATCATATTTGCAACAACGTTGGCTGTTCAACTGCAGAATTGTCGCTTTCGATTGGTTCCGATTCTGGTTCACGGATACCGCAATTTGGACATGCAATCGGTCGAGGTATGTATAGTAACCCTTATCTAATTGGGCGGCGAAATAAGTTTTTGACTTTTTCTAAAAAAAAATTAATAACTTAAATATTTCTGATACTTCAACGCTTTTTCCGCTAGAAACTGTTCGTTAAGTTTTAACTTTGTGTAAAATTTGCCTTAAAAATTCTGTGAAAATTAGGCCCATATATAAATCAAAGACGTACCGTTTCTATACAGTAACTTTAAGCATTATAATATTTTTGTCTTAAGTATAATCTTAGGCTTATCTTTGCGCTTAGGCTTATGCGGGGTTCACGTTATAACCGAGGCTGGCGGGACACGGTTTGTCTCATGTTGATTCAACATCAACGTTAAAATTCGGGCTCTTATATCGGATCAACAGACGAAACTCAGATGTTATATGACATTAGCTTACAAACCACTGCTCCCAAATGATCAATGTGTACAAGGACGGTATGCCACGTGCTACTGTGGGAGATTTATGCGTATATATCATATGATATTCCAAAATTTCAACGAATATTATATGATATGCAACGGGACTGTGTAACCTTTGGGTACTGATAAATGAACGAAAAGTTGGACGGCAGCTGCTCAAATGTGTTTCAAATACCAAATACACGCCTGCAAAGCGTTTCCTACACAAAATCGCTTAGAACCACTGCTTCAAAATTCAAAAATTCAAATTTCAAATTGTAGTATCATATGATATTCAACAGGACAATTTAGGTTTGTTACCTCAAGTATGCAGACATTTTAAAATACATCATATGATATTCGCAGACAATACCTCGAATATCATACGATATTAAACAACAAAAGGTGATCCACACATGTCAATAGCAGACAAATACGAATTTTTGAATACGATACAGTGTTCATAAGAAGACAAAATGTTACCCAATAGTCTAATAGGGACAAAACATGCCCCAAGCTGCCACGGTTATAACGGGAACCCCGAATTACGCTTAACCTTAGACTTATACTTGTGGTTATTTTTACGCTTTGAGGTTTAGGCTTAGACTAATAGCAAAGTTTATACTACTGTTACGGCCCTGTTCTATACATTGGTAAGAAATTACACGGTGGCGTAAACCCAAAACCTAAATCTAATCATAAACCTGCAAATTTCTTGCATATGTGCTATAAATTTTCAGGCTCAAGACTACAACTCAATGTCGATGCATCACTTCAAACTCCGATTCAACTTAGACAACCGTTGAAAATTCCAGTTCGCATATCTCCATTCGGTGTTAATTACGGACAAGTCTTTGACGGCCAACCCGAAGTCGAATGGGCGTTCGAACCGGACGATGGCCGGGTTCAACGAATTGAAATTGAAAACAGTCAAAAGTACACGATTGAAAGTGATAAAGACTATACGGATCCGGCGACATATTTGAGCATTTTGACGGTAATGCGGTTTAGTAAGGTGGACTTTCATGTCTGGTCGTAATGGCCAAAAGGATACTAGGGGGTACCCTATCTCACGGACTATTTCGTACCCCCGTAAATATTTTTCGACGAGGAAAACGAATTTTACGTTAGAGAATTTTTGTTTGCCCACTATACAGCTCGTTAATCTTTGTTTAACAATTTCTTGATAAGAGACAGGGTTTACAATATCAGTTGTACAGTTGGTACCTGGTTCGTTTGCACAGCCTTAGGCTTAGGCTTAGGCTTAATTGGACAAAAGAAGCAGTGCGGTATTGAATAATTGATAAGAGTCTGTTGATTTCATTGTAAAAGCCAATAATTTTAGTGTCGTCGTTTTTGGTACCGGATTCCATCGAAACAAATTTTTAGAAACGCACAAAAGTTTTATAGAATAAGATTGAAAAAAATCAACTTAGTATACACTTGAACTTTGAATTGTTTTGTCTAAATTGTAAATTTAGAATTAGTAATTAGCAAAAAATTTAACCGGGTTTTAAACAAATTTGACTCAACACAAATGTGGTGGCGCATTGCCAAAAACGCAACGTTCGCTGAGTAAAGTCTTTGTTATGCAGAATGTAACCAGTTGCATACTCTTGTTTAGAAGTCATCATCAAATTTGTGTTTCAGGTAAACAATTTAGGACTTTCTGATACTGGAAGGTATATTTGTAAGGCGTGTTATGACAACGCGTGTACGACGTTAACGTACACGCTATCTGCTGAATCAGGTGAGTCTGGGACCAATTCGCCACCCGACAACTTGTCGTCCAAAAGCTCCTAAAGCCGGCGGCCCGTGTTACTTTAAGGGGCGTCCAGGTTTCTGGTGGGTCTATAAAAGAGTAGGTTTGGATTCTAGATTACATTTTTGCTTTGGCTTAGGCTTAGGCTTAGGCTTAGGAACACATTTTTGCAACGCTTAGGCTTAGGCTTAGGAATGCGCTTAATCTACTGTTACACCCCTTAAAGTAACATTGGCCCTAAAGCCTATGAATAAATTTAAGCATAATACTAAGCGTAATCCTAAGCATAAGCGTAGCAGTTGGCGAAGATTTGTAGAGTCGACGAAATTTCAAATTATAAGTTGTCTTGCGACGAGTTGTCCGGTGACGAATTGTAGTAATACTTAATTAGGAACTTAAAAGTTTAAGTATCCAGTTGTGTAATGTGTGTAGCAGTTATTACCAGTGTTGATATTAGTCTTAATATAATTTTGAGCCCAAGCCAATTGTAACTATGGTTAGATTTACACTAGTTCATTAAGTATTTGAAACTTTGAGTTTGAGAAATCGTCATTTCAAAATGAGTGTTTTTGCAATTAGTTCAATCTTTTTTAATAAACTGTTTCTGATCTGTTTTTGCAACACATTATGATGAAATAACTAAAAATACGCTTAAGCTATTTTTTGGTAAGTTTTCTAAAGAGTTCAACTGTAAAATTCGGTGACGAAAATTATTTCTAATTCCGGTTCGCGGTCCGGTTCTGGTGTAGGCATAGAATCTTGTTGCATATTTCAGGTACGTCATTCCAAGTGTCATCGGATGGAAAATCAGGAAGGTTTGGAGCAAATCAAGGTGACGAAGAAATTATTTTGGACTCGTGTCCAGTAGGACAACCCCTTTTAAATGAAGAGGGTCGAGTGGTCAGTTGTGATATTGACGGAATCGTTGATGAGTTTGCTTGTCCATCTGGGTATCAATGCACAGAAGATGAAGTGTTCGAAATGAAGCTGTGTTGTCCTGTCGTAGGTAAGCGATTGTTTGTGACCAGTGACTCGTATTAGATATATTTACGGATATTATTCTCAAATGTGTATAGCATCTATCATCAGTTAGCGATAGGTTTTCAAACTGGCAAACTTCTGCAACGAGTGGTTATCAAACTGGCGAACTTCTGCAACGAGTGGTTATCAAACTGGCAAAGTTTCGCAACAAGAGGTTTTCAAACTGGCAAACTTCTGCAACGAGTGGTTATCAAACTGGCAAAGTTTCGCAACAAGAGGTTTTCAAACTGGCAAAGTTTTGCAACAAGAGGTTTTCAAACTGGCAAACTTCTGCAACGAGTGGTTATCAAACTGGCAAACTTCTGCAACGAATGGTTATCAAACTGGCAAACTTCTGCAACGGAGGTTTTCAGACTGGCAAAGTTTTGCAACAATAGGTTTTCAAACTAGCAAACTTTTGCAACGAGTGGTTATCAAACTGGCGAACTTCTGCAACGAGTGGTTATCAAACTGGCAAAGTTTCGCAACAGGAGGTTTTCAAACTGGCAAAGTTTTGCAACAAGAGGTTTTCGAACTGGCAAAGTTTTGCAACGAGTGGTTATCAAACTGGCGAACTTCTGCAACGAGTGGTTATCAAACTGGCAAGTTTCGCAACAAGAGGTTTTCAAACTGGCAAAGTTTTGCAACAAGAGGTTTTCAAACTGGCAAAGTTTTGCAACAAGAGGTTTTCGAACTGGCAAAGTTTTGCAACAAGAGGTTTTCAAACTGGCAAAGTTTTGCAACAAGAGGTTTTCGAACTGGCAAAGTTTTGCAACAAGAGGTTTTCGAACTGGCAAAGTTTTGCAACAAGAGGTTTTCGAACTGGCAAAGTTTTGCAACAAGAGGTTTTCAAACTAGCAAACTTTTGCAATGGTAAATCTTAAAATTGACACATTTGGAGGACAAATTCAATGCTGAAAATGTGCTAATGTTCGAACCTCACCATGCTACGGTTCAAAAGTTATATATGATATCTATCACCGACTGGCAATAGGTGCTACACATTTGTAAATAATCCCTGGGGGTCAAAACGAGTATTCTCAACAGTGTATAGCACCTATAAACACAGCAAGTCATAGATCTTCTACTTTTTGAATAATAAATAATCCGAAAGTACACAATTCTCAAATATTTAGGTATTTCCGAATCATCGAGTCCAATCAGAGGCATTGCGATGTTATTAGGATTATTTTGACAAAACGAAAATTTGAATATACTTGAAGTTGAAAAAGTGTAATTTTAGTTAAATTATTAAAATGTTTTTTTTTTTTGTTTTTCCAGAATCAACACCGCAAGAGATTAAATTTGAAGCGAGCAAGTACACTGGTAACTTGCCTGATCCAAAAGAAATGCCACCAGTTGTGGTCGATTCTGCGGCCGAATGCGCGTTCCTTTGCCACACTCGACGTCGAAAATGCAGTCACGCAGGTTAGTAAAGCGATAAAATAAGTTGGTCATGAAATAATATTTATTAATATTCTTTTTAAGTAATTTTTAATCTTCAAATTAAGTGTAATTTAGGTTGCAAGTTTTCCTGCCAGGATCATGTGTGTAAATGTTGTAACACAGCTGTGACTTTTTGTGAAATTTCGTCAAAAATAAATTATATTTTATTTTTCAAATTAATTTTTTTATTTCAAAATTTACTTAAATTCGCAATTGTGCTTTCGTTATGCCACGCTCGACCCCATAAAATACAGTCATATCGTTTGGTTTTGATAAAAATTAAGCTAAACACATCAATTTTGTTATTTTAAATATCTTTTAAAAAAAGTTAAACTTAATTTAGATCAAACTTACGATGTCTAATAATGACGTTGAATCGTTTATTTCAAACTCATATTTAATTGAAGTATTTCTAATTGAGGCATGCTAGTTGTGGTAGGACCCGGGACTTCAGACCTTTTTTGACTAAAAGTAACTGCGGAAAAGCAGGCCTACAGATTGGGGATCGAACCAGCGGCGTTCGGATTCCGAGGCAAGCGCTCTACCATTGCGCCACCATAATGGACAAGCATGTCACGCATGCTTACAAGGCAAAAGCGTTTCATAGTATTTCGGTGTACTACTGCTTTATAGCTACGTCGAAGCAATAACTCGAAAATTTTTTCAGAGCATACTATGAGCAACTAATGTTAGTCACACGTTACTAAAAGCACTCTGCGCACGAGTAACGTCCTACAGTATATTTAGCTAAATAAATGTCCGCCGCTACTTGAACTATAAAAGCGGACATTTCGATACCGTTGTTCTGAGGGAAAAATGTCCGCATAGCTATCAATATTTCTAATGTATGTCCGATACAGTGTTTTTATGCGACTTATACAATACTAAATGTTTCAAATTGATTAAAGTTGCATTATGTTTTAGCCGACGTAAAACGCATCTTTGGTGCTCTAAATTGAGATGTCAGCATTTAAGATTGAAAAATCCAAAACGTTACTGTAGCCAAGTGCATTAAAATTTTTATAATTTTTGAGCCCTGGTGCCAAATATACCCCAGTCCAGCTCAGAACTGAACTTTTACAAACATTTTAAATGATTTCGCGCATATTAGCTACTTTTAAAATTTGTGGCATATGTAAGAACTAACATTTAAAACTTTAGCTAGCTACACCGTTATTGCCACATAAATTTTGTCCGCACACCGTTGCGATGAACTCATAAATGTCCGCTTATTAGCTATGTCGCCAGTGGACAAAACGTAGGACTTGCAGACGGTATGGACGTCCATACCGTTGTAGCAGAACAGGGTGGACTTTATTTGTGCGCAACCTACAAACGGTAACGTGTGAGTGACATAAATACAAATAATATACGAGCAATACAGACAGTGTGAGCAGTGTTTAACAATTGTAACATATATACGCAGTGCAAAACTCCACATGACGTGAGAGACTCGTCAGACTTGGGCGTTACGCCCGTATATCTCAGTGGTCATTGTAATCGACTTCCACGAATGTGACTGGGAATCGAATCTCGCGTTGAAATTACATCTCATATGAAATTGAAAATATTCATTTAAGAAATGGTTAATATCCTTGTTACGTCAAAATTTCACATCTTGATACACCAAAAAACGTGACTTGAAAATAACGATGTTTTGTGTTTTAGTTGCGTTGCCGTCAATTGTGAACGATAACAAAATTACCTGCTACTTGATGCAATCTACGGAACCTCCGAAACCAGAATGCAAGTTACTGGTCAACAGCTATGACGTGGTTCGTCCGACACAGCTTACATGCTTCTTATTTGGTTAGTTTCATTGCTTGAATTCTTTAATGTTACCGCCAAGGGTTTATCATTAGACGGCAAATCTACTTAGTAATGTTGAATTTGCTAATTTTAACAATAAGTTAACGACAATTCTTACTTCCAAGTTTGCACTAAAGTTGCAAACAATTTCACGAAATTGTCACAATTTTCGTAAAAATGCAAATAAAAAAATGCCATTTTGAAATTTGCCGAATCAGTGGCAAAATTCTACTGGAGACAGAGGCCGATTTTCTGCCAGAGTTGGTGGCAGACTTTGATATAAAAGCTTTTTTTTCGGGTTTATTTGTTAATGCAACTGAAAAAAGCCTCTGTATGCTGATTGCGATTGTTTTTGTTCAAATACTGTAGCTTTTTGGTTTCAGCGCGTTCGTTGCTAAAAACGAAAACGTTTCGGCAATTAAACATGCTAAAATCAAAAAGCTTCAGTATTCAAATTATTAATTTAACCAAACAGTTTCATTGACAACGCTCCTGTAGACTTTCCACTACACTTAAGTGACTATCTTGAGTAGACGAATACTTTAGCCGATTTGACACGATATTTGCAATTTGTAATTTCCAAAAGTGTTTCGATTTCGAGATAATTTGGTTTATTAATAAGAATTACTTAAATTATAGACGCCTAATTTAAAGAAAATTTACTAAAATTATTTTTATTTTTAGATTCTCCAGTAAATACAATCGTTTTTGAAGCGGTTAAGCTTCCTGGACGCCTGCCGACAGATGTTGCTCCGGTTGATACAGCATCAACTGCAGAATGCGCGTTGTTGTGCAATTCACAGCAGGACTGTCTATATTCAAGTACGGCTACAGTTTGCGGCCGATGTAAAAAACAGGGGCGGAACAGCATTATAAGCATATTAGTAAAGCCTAAGCCTAAGCCTAAGCCAAGCAAAGAAATTAGTCTAAAGCTTTAGCTTACTGTTTTTTAGTCCCACTCAGAAAAACGTTCCGCCTCTGATCTTTACATGGGCCCAGTTTGCAAATATTCACTGAACGTATATTGGATTTCTTGCCTGGGGGTGAGTTTAAGGGTATTCCAGCTAAAATAGACAACCCTGTACCACCGATTCAAGGTTTAATTGAAGCAAAACTTTAGGAGCACAAAGGGGATGAATAGTGGCTCCTGCCGCGCCTTCTGGATCTGCGATTCATATGCAATTTTTAATTTACCACCAAAATTTTCGTTTTCTCCTCAAAATTTGAATTTTATACCAAAAGATTCACGCATTACTGACAGGTTTCTGTACTTTCGAATATGTCCAATATCTCATATTTGCGTCCGAACGTCTTTTATTTAATTGTCCGGACATAGTTTGTTAGATATGATTGGCGTCCAGTACTAGCTATACATGCTACCGCAAACGGTATAGCTTGACCAGTTAACGTTTAATGGACAAAATAGAGCTTTTAACAAACGGCTGGACATTTTATGTGTAATCCAAACCAATGGTAACGTGGGACTGACTTTACTCAGAAATGGCGGAAAATAACTAATTCTCTCTATGAGTTGATTAATAAACTCATCAGAATTTACAGTGTACGGTAGTTGCTTGAAGCATTGGTTTATGCTAAACTTAAATACGCTCTTATACACTTCTTCTCTGGAGCTTAATCGTAAATACGAAATCTCAACCGATTCCTCAGCTTATGGCCAATCATTAATCTAAGTTATGCTCATATATGAAAATATTGTAAACTGAACTGTAAATTGCAATGAGTTGATTAATGAACACAGAGAAAGAATTGGTAATTTCCGATTATGTCTGAGTTAATAACAGTTAATATTACCTCAATGTGAGCTGATTTACTTCTGGATGAGTTGATTGATTAACTCAGAATACCATCAAACAATTCAGAATTCTGAGTTTTGAAGACATAGTTCAGAGCTCAAACCTGTTAGCAAATTCAACTCATTCTGAGTTAAAATCACCACACTGCATTACACCGTGATGTTTGGGATGTGAGGGCGGGGTATAAAAAGTTGATACAGCATAAACTATTTTAAACTTTTTTTAGTTGCAAGTCCGAGTACAAATCAAACTGGCCAAATATCATGTTACTTGATGAACGACAATATTCCTGTCACACCGGAATGCAAGTTGCTGGTTAACAAATACGACACAGTTCGACCCACAGTGTTGACGTGTTTTTCAAAATGTAAATATTTTTTAAATATTTAATAATTATTTCAAATGTAACGTAAAAATAAGAGCAAAATATTTAAGTGTTTTTTTTTAAATATTTAAATTAAGTTAACTTAAACAGTAGAAACAAAACAATTTTTGAAGTGTTGCTACACCTGGTTATGCAACGTCGGACACGGCCACTAAGCGCGTCAGGAACGAGAGAACAATTTTGCTATGGGGTGTCAAATACTGAGGTATAAACAGCTAACACCAAAACTGAGGGGTTATCAAATCTAATACGGCATCCTTGTCTTTGGTAGTCACCCATGAGTCCTACGTTAGGCAGAGTACTTTAAAAAACCTCGTAATCCAAGCGAGAAATTCGCCAACGCCATATTAAATGTTTTAATTTCCAACACGAAAGTTTAGTTTTGGCTTTTGGAGTGTCAGCGCCGTTCCTATACTTTTCTAGGGGTGTAGACTGGCACTCCAGACACCCATGTTCCCAGACACCGGCACTGAATGGCCGACGTCGGAGGACGACGGCCCGCAGCGCCGTAAAGGGTACAGAAACCCGTATGTACTCTGCATGCATTGATATGGCGGAAAGAGTATAGCAGTAACTCTTGTAATAATACGGAGTTGGAGTTCAAAAACCTCCAAAATTGTTAAAATATTGGATTATATATAATATTTTATATAATTTTAAATTTGAAAGAATAATTTTTTTCTCATATTTCAGCAACCAAAGTTTCGCCTTCAATTGATTCCGAAGCGTCTGCGGTGAAACCGGTTGGTACTCGACCAGGTAAACCGAAACAATTTTTACTCTTGAGTGTTTGTAAACAACGATGGAAGTTAAGCGTTCAACTCGCAGATCCAATTCGAACGCCTTGGTCTAAGCCCCGTTCAGCAGGGATTACAACCAAAATATTTGTATAACGATTTTTCACTATTATTTAATACAATTCCACTTTCAGAAGTTTTTAAATACGCCACCCGGAGTAGGAACCTATTGAGTCTCGTGGACCCCGTGGGACGAGGGGAAGAGAGTTCGCTCGCTCCGTTTCCATCTCTGTTTCGGGACGCTATTTAATTTTGTTTCGTAGAAATTTGTTCAACTGAACTGCATTAATATTAACTTGTCGTCATAGTGTGTGTAATACCAACAGTCCATGATTAAGAGTCAATCCTATTGATCAAGAGTGTGCAACTGGATACATTCTGTGTAAAAAGAATATATAAACAACGCGTTGCATTTTCAGATGACACCCTTATTTAGAGGAATGGTCAAAAATTTCGGAAACTCTGAAACTCATATGTTGTTGTATATATACTGAACTATAGTTTTCTGATATATTTAACAAAATTTAAAATGTACAAAAATCTGTATGCAAATTTTCATTTCATACTACGGTCACGTTTATTTCCGTAGAAATTATTGTAAACAAAATGATGACGGAAAGTTGCCCAAATAATGTATGAGTGCAATTCCTGCTTGAATTATATGGATGATTGATTTGAGGTCCAACTTCCGCGTTTACGACACAAATTCGTTACGAGGTGATAAAGTACACAGACGAGCTTCCGGACAGTTCTCAAGTGACACCGTTGACAGTTGAATCGGCAACGGAATGTGCGTTTCTTTGTGGAACTGCAACACGCGGTTGCAGTTATGCAAGTAAAAAGCAATTTTCACTTGTTAAACTTTTGCTATAACTAAGAGTGCACAACTTAACGAGTGTAAGTCGCACTCTAAATTACAACAGGCCCGTAGCCAGTTAGCCTTGCTAGGGGGGCTAAAAATTTCAAGAGGCGCATATAAATTTCTCGTTGACTGACAAGCAATCGTGAAAATATTCTAGGGGATTCGTCCAGGGTGCCCTGAGCCCCCTTCCCCCTTTTTAACTACGGGCCCAAGTTACAAACATGAAGCATTACGCGGTCCCAAATCAGGATCCCTTCTCGATTAGGTGGGAGATGTTTGTTTTCCTTAACGTGTAAAAAATGCTGAATGCGAGTAATTTACTAATTACAGCCCCATGTGCCATTATGTAACTCAATGATTTATAAAACAAATATATGCCACTTTACCCCTTCCCTCAATCATGATGAGGGTACAATGATTATCGGACGGTGCGATGCTTCATGCTTAAATGACGAAGTACACCCAAAAAAGTATTTCTGAATTTATTCAGAAAAGTGTTTTCTGTGGCAAATCTGAAAAGTTTTGCTGATATTTAAGACAATTTTTCTAAAAATAACTGGAAAACGTTTATTTTCAGACTTTATTTCAAAACGTTTTTTGAAAACATTTCTGTTATAACAGAAATACTTTTCAAGTGCACCTTGCTAAGCATATTTCTCAAATGTAAGAAATTTTTTCTTAAATATCAGAAATATAATTTTGAGTGTATACAACATGATTATGTAACCTCGATATAAACAATGGCGTTAGAGATAAAACAGGTACCAGCGGCCACAGAGAGTGGGAAGCAGATACGCGTTATTTTTACCATGTCTTAAGCGACCCTACTCTATGCTGAGGGGCTTTTTATCGAAAAGACCACGTTTAGATGCAGTGTTGTCTTGTTATACCCTTGACACCTGTGGGAGGACAAATTTTTTTGAATTCTTACTCAATGTATTATGTGAATTTTTCGCTATTCTGTCTGAAGTTTGACTCTTGGGGTGGTTGCCGTACATGAAATTTCGGAAATACTATGAAAGATTCGTTTTTACATGTTTTGAAAAAATTTGCTTATTGTCTTGTTATGCCCTTGACATCTGTGGGAGGACAAATTTGTTGGAATTCTTATGCAATGTATTATGTGAATTTTTCGCTATTCTGTCTGATGTTTGACTCTTGGGGGGTTGTCGTACATGAAATTTCGGAAATACTATGAAAGATTCGTTTTTACATGTTTTGAAAACATTTACTGAATGTTAAAGTCCGTTGTACCCCGTTAAAATGTAATCCTGACTGCGCCACTGTTTAACGGTGCGTTTCCAGCGAAGTAAAATCTTGCGTCTAGCAGTGAATCGGTTTAATTAATAATGCAAAGTGTGCAGTGGACGTTGTGATGTATGGCCAGTTGCTTACTGATGTCCAAGAGAAATATTCACTGTTAATATTACAAAAACACATTGCATTGAAAAACTTGAAAATTTTAATTTTTCCGGCAGTTTACGTACTGTTTCAGTTGTTGCTCCAAACAAAACCGATTCTCAACAATTTGTCTGTTATTTGATTCGAGACCAACCTGAGCCTGACTCACAATGCGAGAGTGTGGTTGATTATTACGACGTGAAGGAACCTGCGATGCTGACCTGTTTTCAATTTGGTGGGTTTGGTTGCATTTATTTATTTTGATATCTGTTAACAAGTGAAATATGTTGCAGAACACAATTATCGCTACAACTGTATGATTTGAACAAAATCTGTGGTTCGTTCCGTCAATTATTTGCCAACGACAAGGACGAAAAAATCATCCTGATACTTTTTGTGGTTTTAGCGGTTTGTTTGTTGATTATTTGACTTGAAGCCACTGGACGATTCGTGCACCGTTTCTGATGGGCTGTTCTGTACTATTCTGCACCGTACAACGCAGTAAATTTTAGACATGTAGGATACAGGTTATTCAAAATTGAAGAAAATCGAAATAGATTTGCTTATTTGAAGTGTATTTCAGATCAAAATATTCCGCCAATCCAATACGAAGTCTCCGACTACAACGAACCACTTCCTGATTCGTCTCAAGTGCGAAATCTTAACGTCACTTCAGCATCCGAATGCGCTTTTCTATGCAAATCAAGCAATCGATGCAGTTATTCGGGTAAATAAGTTTATTTTAAGAATATAATTTAGTTTCGAATACACACCAAGCACAACAGAAACAGAGCTGTACTGTAGCAAGGGAGACAAAATTCTTAACTCCAAAGAGTCAGTTGTTAAATTTTGACATCTACACAAAAGTGCTTATTTTTTTACTAATTTATCTTTGAACTTTGGGACATAATCCATTAAACGTCTGCTACACTAACTGGCTTGGGAAATCTTGCAGTTTTGACGCGCTTGGCTCTGACTATGGTTTTGTGCAATGCAAAATTTTTAAGAACATTCTAAACAAACAATTTTCAGGTAAAAGTTTGCAAAGTTGTTATTCTGCCCGGACCGCATTTTAGTTTCTTCTAAAATTTCAGTGATCGCGCCAATAGAGTCAGACGCTTTAAGTAGAAGGTATATTTGTTTCCTGATCAAAGATGACGTGTTGAGTGAAACCGAATGCAAACAGCTCGTCACCGATTTTGATGTTGTCGGCCCGACCCGGCTAAGTTGCCTGTCAGCAGGTTAGTTTGAATTGGCACTCGCTCAAGGGTGCCTGAAGGCGTCAAATTAGTTAATTGACCATAACTCATGAACTAGTGTTCATAATAGGGAGACCAATAGCATCAGTGGTTACGGAATTAAGAGTTGCGTAAGATGGTGCACATTTGTTTATGTGAGAGGATTTACTTTTTAAGAGCAAACATAAAAAACGCTAACTTCTACTTTACCTTTAATCCTGTAGTTAATTGAAGGGTAGTATATACAACTTGTATGTTGAATCACTGCACGGTTTTCTGTTTGTTTATTTCAGGTCATTTATCGTTTTTCAGCTTATGTACACTTCCCTGCTTTCACGCATACGCTAAAACATGGCTTTACGAAAACTCTTAAAATATTTATTCGGTCTATGCATTTGCCTAAAAATTTGCCTAAACCTAAACATTAACCTTAACTTCGACGAAAGGTGTGGATTTGATGTGAAACATTGTTTTTGTGCGCCCATAAGCGTTAGCGTTGTCACTTTAGCGCATATAACTTGCATTGGATGCAAGATTTATAGATTTTGAAAAATTTCCTGAACTTTAATTTTTAGCAGGTTTATCTGTATTTTTAGGAGTGACATTTGCATCGGAAATTGACATCAGCGTTACGGAACTGAAACCAGGTTAGTTATTGCCGCGTGTTTTTGTAAATTTAATTATTATGTATTTAGCTGTGTAGATGAAAATCAATTTTTCCGTTTGTTATTGTTTTCTTGAGTTTAATTTTAACAAGTCGAAGTAGTTGCAAAATTTTTAATTCGCTTAGAAAAGTTATTTTGTGAAGAGATATTTGACTTGATTGGTTTCAGGGCCAACTTCAGCTTTCACGTCTCAAATTCGTTATGCGGTAATAAAGTATACAGACGCTCTACAAGATCTTTCTGAGGTGAAACCATTAGCCGTACAATCAGCCACCGAATGCGCTTTTCTATGTGGCACCGCCACTGGTGGTTGCGGTTTCTCAAGTAAGGCTATTTTCTACTCTTATGGGGTGAAATTTGTTCGTTTTCTACAAAGAATATATTGTTAGTAATAAAAAGTGTAACATTGATGGGTGTTAAAATAATATTCTATATTACAGTTCTAAATTTTAGATTTTAGGCGAAACATCGTCGGTAATAGAAAACAGAAGTTTTTTACTTTAATATTTAAACAATACAAAAAATTGCAGGTTTGCAGACAAAACAATTAAGCTATGGAGTCAGGCTGCCTAGCTCTCCCCCCAGTTCATGAACATGCATAATTTTCGCGCAGTCTACTTGTAAAAACGTCTAAAACGAATTTTTGCTATAAACGGTTGCTTGTTTTTAATCTGAAGCCAGCGACAGATACTGAAACACTTTTTCTTTTAGCATCTGTCGATCGCCGTTAAATGTAATTAAATTAGGAATATATACACTTATGGCCGGTGTGAAATCTCACACGTCGATAAAAATAAAAGTAAACCACGCATAAGCTAAGGTAAAGGCTTAACTTCTAATTGCAGTGCTTTTGTCGGAGGATTTGACCCACGTCAAGAATAGGGACCTGCCCACCGGGAGACGTGGAAACTTCAGACTCAGAAACTATTAATCTTAGGTTTGGCCTTCCAGTGATGATAACGCCTAAGTTTGGTTTTCGTTAAGTCCGGAAATATAGTATGGTAACTTTAAAGCTCACATTGCATATTATACAAACAATGTTTAAAGTTGTTAGCTTTTGCCATGAGAAATATACACAGTTTAAAAACGTGGAAATTTTAATTTTGACAGCGGTTTTCGTTCTGTTTCAGTTGTTGCCCCAAACAAAACCGATCCTCAGCAATTTGTCTGTTATTTGATTCGAGACGAACCTGAGCCCGATTCACAATGCGAGAGTCTGGTTGATTATTACGACGTGAACGAACCAGCTATGCTGACCTGCTTTCAGTTTGGTTGGTTCGTTTGCAATTATTTACTCTGAGAACTGTTAACAAGAGAAATATCTTGCAAAACGACAATTGGCACTAAAAATTTTTACACTAAATTAAACTCAGTAATATTGGTAACGCACGATCACTATTAATGTGTTGCATGAAAATTTGTTACATGTCGCCTAAAAACTTTATATTATATCATATTTAGTTGCAAATTATATTTAAGAATCATTTAATATTTTTCCATTTTTTTTCATTTTTTCCACCTCCCTCGGAAAAAAATGGAAAAAAATGGAAAAACACCATTTTTTCCGGTAATTTTTTCCGGCACACAACCCTGATTTGTACAGATTCTGTGGTTCGCTCTGACTATTATTTGTGATGCTCTATTTAAAACCAAAATACATAACGACAGAGATAGAGCAGCAACTTGAGGCTTTGGGGTTTTTGGCAGTCGATTCGTCGATCACCTCACTTTATACCGCTGAAAGGCTCTTGTCCCAGTTCTGAAGGGCAGAAAGCAGGCAATGTTTCTGTTCCAATTTTAATTGCGCTTGAGTATTCTTACGTTGTCGGAATTCTGACAAAGTCAGTTTTGTGTTATTTTGCTCGGCTCAACTTGTGTTTCGAAATAACCTCGATTCAAAATATTTATCATAGTCAGCAAAGGTTTGGATTAAATTTTGTTGCAGACCAAACTATTCCGACCATCGAATACGAAGTCTCCGACTACAATGAACCCCTTGATTTGTCTCAAACGCGAAATCTCAACGTCAGTTCTGCATCAGAATGCGCTTTTCTATGCATATCGAGCGATCGGTGCAGTTATTCAGGTAAATAATTTTATTTTATGTATATAATTATGGCTTCGAATATAAGTTAAAAACAGTAGAAACAAAACTGTAAAATAGCTAGCAAGATAGAATCCCTACTCCAAAGAGGCAATTGTTAAATTCTTATATGTACAAAAGTGCTTATTTTTCACTAATTTATCTTTAAACTTCGGGATATAACCGATTAGGCATTTTCTCTAATACCTGGATCACGGTATGTTGCACTTGTGACGCGCTTGTCTTCAGCTATGATTTTGAGTTTTGCAAATTTTTTAAGAATCTTCTAAAGGAATAGTTTTTACTATTCGATGTTGTTACAACATTTGCAACCCTACTTGTCATATTTTAGGCTCACGTCATTATACTTTTTGCCTTATACCTTACGGTTGTTTTATACAACATTGTATAGGTTTATGTCAGTCCCACGTTACACTTAGTTCGTCCTGCACATACAGTGTCCGAACGACTTTTAGATACTACAATGTGTCCGTCAAGCGATACCAAAATATGCTACAACGTCCGCTTATAGATAACTTTAGCTAATAGTGGATTATCGCCGTACTCTATAGCGTTTGCGGAAAACTGAAACGGTGCGGACATTTTATGTGCAAAAAGGAATCGGCGATAACGTGGGACTCACATTCAAACATCGCTATCTATTTGTAGTTAAATAACTGTCGTATAATATTTCTTGTTTACTAAAACACATCATTCATAATTAAACTGCATACCTTCTTTATATTTTATTTAAAACCTGTAGACAAAAAAGCTGGAACGCTGCCCAACTTACGTATGTTGGGTGTTTTAGTTTTAATAATAAAATGCTAATTTTTCAAAGTTGTTATTCTGCCTAGACCTTATTTATACATTTTTTCAAAATTTTAGTGATTTCTCCGAATGAGGCGGACGCTTTGAGCGGAAACTATATTTGTTTCTTGATCGAAGATGATGTATTGGGTGAAACCGAATGCAAACAGCTGGTCACTGATTATGATGTTGTTCGCCCGACCCGGCTAAGCTGCCTGTCCGCAGGTTAGTTTGATTTGGTGTCTGAATGCGGTCAAACAATTAGTTGACCAAAACTCGTGAACCAGTGCTCAGATAGAAAGAAAATAGCATCATTCATTGGCTTCGTGAGAGGCAATATATATTTTCAAACTTATTTTACAAAACATTTTTTCGGTTCCAAAACGAAAGTTAACGACCGGAAAAGTTCGAAATTTCTAAAAATTCAAACTTTAATATCGTCCATTTTGTTCTAATACCGGCTGGCGTGCAGTTATTAACGGTAATGAGCTCCACTATCAACGTATGCAACTAAGACCGTATTATATACGTGCAATACCTACACATGGCGCAGGGTTTAATGGTTCTTGTGTGTATATGCAGATTACAGATCTAACAGATAAATTTCAAAATATTGTATGAAAAAGCATTTACTTATGTCTCTTACACGATATCAAATAGTTTTGTAAACAGTATGGACATATCTACTGTCTGTTCAAAACACTAGGGACGTAGCATGTGCGGAAAACACGCAATTCATAACGTGTGAGTGACTTTGAAGAACAAATACAAAAAATGCCGAGTTCTGCTTTTGTCTCAATCCTATGGTTAATGGGGCCAATGTTACTTTAAAGGCCGTCCCATTTTCCTGGGACAGAAATGTACCAGGCATACCCGTCCCGTTTTTCCGGGACAGCAATGTACTTGGAGTACATTCAAAAATATAATTGGGACAGCGGGACAGTTGGGACAGCAGGACAGATGGGACAGTTGGGACAGATGGGACAGATGGGACACTTGGCACAGTTGGGACAGTTGGGACAGATGGGAAACTTGGGACAGATGGACAGATGGGACAGATGGGACAGTTGGGACAGTTGTGACAGTTGTGACAGTTGTGACAGTTGGGACAGATGGGACAGATGGGATACTTGGGACAGTTGGGACAGATGGGACAGTTGGGACAGATGGGACACTTGAGACACTTGGGACAGTTGAGACAGTTGGGACAGTTGGGACAGTTAGGACAGAGGGGACAGTTGGGACAGTTTGGACAGATGGGGCAGGTGGGACAATTCGGCCAGATGATATAGTTGGGCAGATGGGACAGATGGGACAGATGGGACAGTTGGGACAGATGGGACAGAATGGACAGTTGGGACAGATGGGACAGTTAGGACAGATGACACAGATGGGACAGTTGAGACAGATGGGACTGATGGGACACTTGGGACAGATGGGACAGTTGGGACAGATATATATGTATATATATCCTACGTAAATATATCTGCCTGTGCATATGTCAACAGTAGCGCATAAGTTTGCACTCCGGGAATATGTGTGTCCCGGGAAACTGGGACGGCCTTTATAGTAACATGGGCCGTTAATGGAATGATACATAAAACATGTGTGTTGAAGTATTGTATGGTATCCTGTTCAATTTACTGTTAGGTTCAGGCATAGTAACAGTGTTCTGAAAAAATGTGACAAAATTGTTTTTGTGCTTTGTAGTTACCGACTTTGTTACTTTAGCGGGTATTACTTGCACTGGATGCAAGATTTATGAATTTAAACAAATTTCGTAAATTTTACGTATCAGCAGGTTTTCTTTTTTAGGTGTGACATTTGCATCGGAAATCGACAACAGAGTAACAGAACTGAAACCAGGTTACTTTATTTCCACTAATTTTCGTGAATTTCATTTTGTTTATATTTCGTTGTATAAATGATAAATAATTTTCCCTTTATTATTGTTTTTTTGTGGTTAATTGTAAAATCTTCAAATTTGTTTCAAAATGTTATTTTGTGCGAATATATTATATATGATTCGTTTCAGCTCCAACTTCTGGTTTTACTTCTCAAATTCGTTATGCGGTAACAAAGTATGCAGACGTTCTCCCAGATCCTTCCGAAGTGAAGCCATTAGCAGTGCAATCAGCCACCGAATGCGCGTTTCTTTGTGGCACAGCCACAGGTGGTTGCGGTTTCTCAAGTAAGGTTATTTTCAACATTGGTGGAGAGATGATTAACCCCTTTTCTTTATAGAGTATACTGTGAACAACAAAGTGTAACCTGTGTTCGAGAAGAAAATACATAGGGCGCAGAGTTTGACAAGAATTTATAGTCGTGTGGTGACTGGTGGCGACTCTTGTTTCACAACTACAATCTTAATTCTTCCTTCTGGGTTGTGTTGTTTTGGCCTCCTTATACATATTATACGGTAAGCAAACGAGTAAAGCTCACTTAGTGCGTTATTGTGCTTGCAAACAACGTTCCCAGTTCACGTCCGTAGCCAGCTCACCTTGCTGGTAGCTAAATCTTTTCAGGATTGGCATACAAAACTTTGGTACAAGCAATGCTGAAAATATGCTAAGAGGACCAGAATTCATCCAAGGCACTGAGCCTATCCAAGAGGGCTGAGCTACCTGCCCCCTTCTGGCTATGGGCCCTATCCAGGTAATTACTATTTCCATGAGAAATATCCTACAAAGAAAGTAGAAATTTAAATTTGACTGCGGATCTCGTTCTGTTTCAGTTGTTGCCAAAAACAAAACCGATTCTCAACAATTTGTCTGTTATTTGATTCGCGATAAACCTGAGCCTGACTCACAATGCGAGAGTGTGGTTGATTATTACGACGTGAACGAACCGGCGATGTTGACATGTTTTCAATTTGGTTGGTTTGGTTGTATTTATATACTCTGAGATTTGTTGACAAGTGAAATATCTTGCAAAACTCAATTAGCAGTAAAAGAATTCTCATTTTTTAATTATAGTGTTGTACCTTATGTTGCTGTCATTTACGTTTAAATATGCTCTCAAGACCGTTAAAATATAAACTAAAACCATAATATTGACAGTTGTACTTTGAAATTGTATGTTCACATGTATGTGAAAGGCATCCAACGTGCATGGACCTAATGCAGAGCTGTAAAGAAAGTTATTTCTTTTGATTGCACCGATCGAGCTTGCTTTACTTCGTTGACCACTTTTCCGCAGAGTATGATTGAAATCAGATGATGTTTTTTAGACGAAACACATTTCTACTTCTAGTTAGTAAACTGCCAATTTCCATGTAAAGATTCGGAAACTGAATTTATTTTTGAGTTATACAACTTTTACGACAACATTCTTACAAACGAACTTAACTTTCAAATAAACTACAAATTACAAAATGCCCAGGTTTAGCTATCGGATGCGTTGATGAAGGTTTGAAAAAATGAAAAAATCAAAAATCAGTCTGAAATATGGAATAAAATAATATACATCCAGAAATATTTAAAACATGAAATAGCAAATTTATCCAGTAATACATATATACTGCACTACAACCAGGACACTATTAAATTTGTTACATATCTTAAAGTGTTAGCGCATTTAATTCGTATTGCAACTGTACGGTATTGTCTCAGCCCGTTTAGCGAGTTACTTTGCGCGCCCGGAGGCTTTCACCCATTGAGGCTTCAATACTACCGAAATGTGCTGCAACTAATCCTGCTAATTTTTGCGCTCCACTAGCGTTAGGATGCAAATCAAGCTTATTGTTATTGGTTAAAAAGTACAGTGGTGAATTCATTTGATCATATAACGGCAAAAACGCTACCTCCTGGTTTCGAAATTTATGAAATGTTAAACTCAACCACTTATTAAATTGCAAAACAGCTGTTTGCGCTTTAGACATCGAATTTTTGGTTGAAATTTGATCAAAACGGGGTAAAAGCTCACAGATAGTGATATTCAGTTGAGGCTGGCTTCGTATTAATGATTTAAGTTTGCATTAATATTTAGTGTTTAGTTTTCGAAAAGACTTTGTTTTGGAAGTCCCATCAAGTTTATTTAAATATTTGCGATCTAGGCTACTGTTGTAAATTAAATCATTAATACCACCAAAAATTATAATGTGGCCCATTGGCAGGGAAACAACTTCAGCTATTTTGAAAATTATATCAACACCAGCGCCTGAGCAAAATAACATTGATATTTTGCTGTTACATTGTATAGGGCGTCCTTTACGCGTTTCGTAATAGAATCGCCTATTAATAGATTAAGGCATAAAGTAGTGTCTCTTACGGCTTGCAAAAGTTGGCTTAATTTATTTTTTCCAGGGTTTAATGTAGTTCCTTGGCCCCAAAATAGATGTGTAGTCAATTCTACTGAAAGTTTCGGATACTTTTTTCTTAACAACGCTAATAAATTTGAATTTTGAGTGAATTTTTCGTAAACAATGCCGGCCATTAAATAAAATTTAATGTTATTCCATTTTTGACGCTGGGAAACAGATGAGAAAATCGTTTTTCCTGCTAGCATAGCATTCATTGGTGTGCATGTGCTTAAAATCAAATGTTTTTTGGTCTCATTATCAACTATATATGCCTTACAGTATTGATATGCTTGTTCTGCGGAGTGAAATGTTATTCCAAACAGTATTATTAAGCATCGAAATAAATTTGATAAAAATGCAAAGTGCGAGGATATGTTGAATTCGATGATTTCTTCGCTCGCACTGAAAGTTCGAGACGGGCTGCTAATCCTGTAAGGTTAATTTAGACCATTATTCATGATAAAATCTAAGTTTGTTTGCGTGAGTTATTTTCGTTTTACCAAAATTGCCCAAAATTTTAAAATTAACTCTGCCATATTTGGCAATAATTCGAAACGGCCCTTTAAATCTTGGTCCAAATTTGGTGTGGTGCGGTTCAATTTTATGTAAAACCGAATCACCGATTCTAAAATCTCTATCAGCTGTATGTTTATCATACTGTATTTTTGTTGTTGTTGTGTCTTAAGTATGTTGGATCTTGCTCGATTTTGGAGATCAGCCATGGCGAGGCCTAATTTGTTCATATAGTTGGTTTTGTCTGGAAATTTATTTTGTAGAGATTTTAAATTTATGTCAGATGGTAAATTGGGCTGGCGATAAAATAAAAGTTCAAATGGAGAGTAGCCCGTTGAGGAATTGACGCAGTTCTGTATGCAAACAGAACATATGGGACAAATAAATCCCACTGCTTTTCATTTTCGCTCACATATGAGGCTAACATGTTTGCTAAGGTTCGGTTAAAGCGTTCTACTAAACCGTCGGTCTGTGGATGGTACGCTGTCTTTTGTAATTTTTTACAATTCAAAAATGTACACATATGTTTAATAACGTCAGAAGTCAAGTTTGGACCCTGATCCGAAATTAAAAATTTTGGGCAAGAAAATCGACATACAATTTCTTCTACTATTTTACGTGCAATCGTTTCTGACGAAATTTCAGAAACTGGAAAAACTTCGGGCCATTTTGTAAAATAATCAACTAAAACAATTAGATAGCGGTTTTTCTTCTGTGTTTTTGGAAGCGGGCCTAGTATATCGATGCCAAGCATTTCCATTGGTCCGCAAGTTATTGGTATATTTTTAAGTGGAGCTTTGGCTTGATTACTTTCTTTGCGTAACTGACATGTAGTGCAAGATCTGCACCACGCCTTTACATCTCTATCAAGATTAGGCCAATAAAAGCGTGTATGAATTTTATCCAAAGTTTTGAAATATCCTAAATGACCTGCAATGGGGTCGTTGTGATTTGCCAGTAAAATGTTCCTTTGCATTGATTCTGGAAGTACAACTCTTAGGGACATCCGGCGTCTAGATCGGTACATTAAAATGACATCGTTTAATAGAAACCTTGATTTAGATACTCCGCGAATTTTAATGTTCTCTGTCTGGTTTTGTAATACTTTGGTTATTTGTGTGCAGAAACTATCTTTTTGTTGTTACAACTTAATATCCGATTTCTCAGTTGCAGATTTGACTGTCGCAGTTGTGTGTTGTTTATTAGATTCCTTATCTTGCGTACTTTGGCGTGAGAGACAATCTGCGTTCGCATTTTCAGAACCACGGCGGTGGATAATATCAAAACTGTACTCTTGTAATTCTAAGGACCAACGTGTTAATCTCGCCGATGTATCTTTCATAGACATTAACCAGCGAAGAGGGTTATGATCGGTTTTTACTACAAAATGTTGTCCGTGTAAATAAGGTCGAAAATGTTTTATTGCCCATTTTATTGCAAGTGCTTCTTTTTCAATAGCTGCATATTTACATTCAAGCGGAGAGAGCAAGCGACTAGCATATGCAACTACGTGTTCAGTTCCGTTTATTGTCTGAGCTAAAACTGCGCCTAAACCGTAGCCACTAGCGTCAGTGTGTAGTTCAAATGGTTCAGAAAAATTGGGAAATTTCAATACCGGTGCTGTACATAGACTCATTTTCAAAATATCAAAAGATTGTTGGCATTGTTTAGACCAAACATAATCCACATTTTTTCGAGTTAGCAAATTCAATGGATACGAAATAACTGAAAATTTTCGATAAAATTCCGATAATACGATGCAAAATCAAGAAACGATTTCAATTCTTTTACGTTTTTAGGAATCGGAAAGTTTGCTACTTTTTCAATTTTTCCAGGATCCACTTTAACTCCATGTTCAGTTATGATATGTCCGAGATATGGTTTCTCTTCGCGTAAAAAACAACATTTCTGGCCTTTTACTTTAAAATTGGCTAAACGAATTCTTTTGAAAACCTCTCGGAGATTGATTTGGTGATTTTCAAATGTGTCACCGAAAACTATAATGTCATCAATGTAAACTAAGCATTTTTCAAACGTAAGCCCATGTAAAATTGCTTCCATTAATCGTTGAAATGTTGCTGGTGCATTTGTTAAACCGAATGGCATGACTTTGAACTGGTATAAACCTTTATGTGCCACGAAAGCGGTTTTTTCCTTATCAGAGTCTTTAACAGGAATGTGCCAATACCCTGAGCTTATATCAAGAGTTGAGAAAAATTTGGCTGTGCCTAAAGCGTCAAGTGTATCGTCTATTTTGGGTAACGGATACGTATCATGCTTTGTGATTTTGTTCAATTTCCTATAGTCAACGCAAAATCGCATTGAACCATCCTTTTTGGGTATTAAAACTACTGGGGACGACCACGGACTATTTGATAGCTCAATTATACCGTTTGCTAACATTTTATCAATGTGTTTTTCAATTATTGGACGTTGTGTGTGCGTTGCACGGTATGCAGATTGTTTAATTGGTGGGTGGTTACCGGTGTCTATGTGATGTTCGACTGAAGTAACTTTCCCGATCGAGATCGTGTCTGATTCAAAAATGTCGCTAAATTCTGTTAGTAGTTGAATTAACTCTTGTTTCTGTTCACTGGTTATTTTCAGGTTATCTAAGTTGACACCTTTTGGTAAATAAGTATGTTGCAAGTGACTATGTTTCGTTTCATGGCATTGTGCAGATATGTATGTATTTTCATATTCGTGACAATTACCTAGTAGTGTATTGTTATGAAGTTTCACTGGATAACTGTTTAAATTAATCATTTTAACGGGAATTCTATTATTGTTAGGCTTTGCGAGACAACGTGCTGCCATGATATTGATAAAATTTGCTGCGGAATATTGACTTAAAATTTCTGTTGGCTCGAAAATAACTACTATTGCTGGTTGAGCAGTACATAGTTTACCCCAACATAATTTTTCAGAATGCGCAGGTATGGTTTTGGAGCCAAGCAAGCTCACAGACGAAGAGAACTCTACGTTGTGAACTCTGTTTTTAAACAGTACAGTCGTCCCATTAAAAACTAAACAATTTTGCTTTAAATTTATTTGGCTGTCCGCCAATACTGTGCTACCGAGCAAACAGTCATGATGTGAATTTTTAATGACAGCAAATTCAAAATACTGCGTCATACCGCATATACTTATTGGTACAACAATTTCTTTTACGAGGTTCAGTGGGTTTCCATTGACTGATATTAAAGATTTATAAAATTTGGGCAAAACTTGTATATCCGGCTGGTTTGATATTGAATTGTAAGCATTTTCGCTTAAAATGTTTATTTCAGAACCAGTATCACAAAGGGCATCCATTTCAACTGAACCAATTTTACACAATATAAACGGTAAATTCTTGCAGCAATTTTTATTATGCGTTATTAGTATATTCTGAGACGACTGAGAAACACTTTGATTACATGGGGTGATTGACGCATGCGATCCGGGCATCCTTTCCCCCTTACAGAAGCCCTGGATTAGTTTCCCGGTTGATTGTTTGTTTGATTATTGTATCCTTGTGGTGTGAACTGACCGGTATTGTGAGGAAGTTGAGAATTATAAAATGAAAAGCGTGGAGGTTGGTATGGAACGGAATTGGAGACTTGTGGTTGAAAATTTTGATTTTGTGCTAGTGAGCGGCATTGATTTGTATAGTGGTTGTTTCTGTTGCAAATAAAACAGTGTTTACGGGGTCGGTTTTGTTCAGTTTTAGGACGGGTTTGTTGGCTTTGTTGTGGTTTTTGTTGCGTTAGTTTATCAATTTTAGAATTAATTGTTTCAAGTTGGGCTGTGAGATTATTGAGTTGATTTTCAAGTGTTTTTATTTTAGTTGTGTTGTCTTGGGAAATTGTTGTAGTTGCTGATGTTGTGCGTGTTTGAGAGAGTTTTTGTGATATGTCTTGAATTGCTTTTAACATTTGTTGTTCTGTTTCCTTATTTGAAATTTGTTGACAAATATGAGGATTCATGTTAATTTGTTTAATGGCTGTTTCTTGTCGTTTTGCGAATGCAACTGCTTTGTCTAAAGTTAAATGTTTCATATCTTTTTGTAAAAGTATTTGTTGATATTGTGGGAGGCATTTGTAGATAAAGTTTTTAAGTTTTATTTCACTAATTTCATGTTCGATAGCTTTAGGGTATGATTTATGTGCAAGAGAATTGATTGCTTCAGCGAAATCTTCTACTGTTTCATGTGGCTGTTGGTAACGAGTGTTTAATTCAGCCCAACTGATACACACTATCTGGAGTAAATTTTTCAATAATTTTGTTTTTTATTTCATCAAAAGATAAGTTTGAGTCGAGGGTATCATAGAAATTTCCGGCTCGTATTGTTAAAAAAGCTGGTAGAATTTGTTTTCGCCTGGTTTCAGACCAATTATTTGCGTTTGCTACACGAATAAAGTCTCTAAACCAGGTTTTAATATTTTTACTTGGGTCGGTTCCGGTAAAAGGTTCCGGTAAAACTATGGTGCTGTTAACTGGAAATGGTATAGGTGGAGAATTCATGTTATTTGGTAGCATGGTGTTTTTACCTTTTGTTGTAGGTTTAACTACTTTTCCAGATCTTAGAATCATTACAAAAATATTGTCCTGGTTGCATTTTATAACAAGTGCAAAAAGTTATAATTATTGGAGAAAATTATCAAGTACAATATTGTTTTCGATTAATAATTAGTCGAATATTCGTTTCGTGATGGAATTTTTATATCTTCCATTTGGATGATTTTTGCAGCTATGTTGATAAAATGCAACTGAATTACTTAGAATCCATATTTTGCGTTTGTTTGATAGTATCTTGGGATTCGATAACCGTTGTTGGGCGCCAGTTGTAAAGAAAGTTATTTCTTTTGATTGCACCGATCGAGCTTGCTTTACTTCGTTGACCACTTTTCCGCAGAGTATGATTGAAATCAGATGATGTTTTTTAGACGAAACACATTTCTACTTCTAGTTAGTAAACTGCCAATTTCCATGTAAAGATTCGGAAACTGAATTTATTTTAGAGTTATACAACTTTTACGACAACATTCTTACAAACGAACTTAACTTTTCAAATAAACTACAAATTACAAAATGAATTCAATTCTTTACTTATAAAAATGTTTTTTCGAAATTTAGAAATTTTATAACTTTATTCAAGCCTGACAAGAGCACTGTATACATACTTGTTAAAAACATCAGTGTGAATGAGATGGTTGCCGTAATAAAAACTAGGTCATATATTATAACTTCGGTAAAGTTTCCTTTCCAGAACCATAATTTTAGCGACCTGCTTTATTTATGACAAATACTAGCTATGTAAAATTGAACCGCTGTTTTCCGTCACTTATGAAAATTCTAGGCGGGTAAAGATTAACAAATTTTTACCTACACTTTGATATTCTTTACAGGCGGGTATACTCGTATTATAATTTTTTCACCCGTCCCGCGTTTACCCGAGGGTAACGTTAAACACTGACTGTACTTTACGACTAATGTGACCACTGTCCCAAACAAGTGAACTATGATAGAGGAAAGTCGGAATAGAATTTTGTGAATTCTGTTACAGATCAAGACATTCCGACAATCCAATACGAAGTCTCAGACTACAACGAACCACTTCCGGATGTGTCTCAAACGCGAAATCTTAACGTCAGTTCTGCATCCGAATGTGCTTTTCTTTGCAAATCAAGCGATCGGTGCAGTTATTCAGGTAACATAGCGTACGATAACAGTGAAAAAAGGTAGCGAGCGAGAAGGCAAAGGTACAAAACCGTGGTTTTATCCTTATTTGGAGCCTAGGCTGGGGAGAGGGCGGCCCCAAACCGCCAGCGAAGGACAGTTATGCGACTGCCGCTTGCTATTGGATCAAACCGGGTAGAAACTGTTTGAAAAGCTAATGCTGGAAAATGCAACAGAATTTGTGCTTAACGTGTTATGATTAGATTTACAAATCTGTATATATTATTTCACTAAAATTAAGAGATTTGTTTGTCCCGCATTCTCAAATGTATGTAGCGCCTATCACCAGTTAACAATAGCTTTTCAAAGTAACGACCTGTGGCAGATAAAAATGTCAAACTTGTTGCAGATGTAGGTGCAATCACATGATGTGAACAATAGGCCTAATTTTGAAATTTTCCATTGTCTGTTTCGAAAGTTATAGGAACTATTAGCAATTCAGTTAGTAATAGGTTTTTAAACTAACGAACTGCTGCAATTGCAGGTGTCAAAATTTGCACAGAAGTAAAGTATGTCGAATGCAATAAATGTGCTGAATTTCAAATCTCACCTTTCTCTGGTTCGAAAGATGCATGGCAAATCACCTACTTATAATTGGGGTTACACACATTTGAGAATACGGGCTCTTGTCTAAGATAAAGATTAAAAAATTTTTCTAACATTTCAGTGATTTCTCCATTGAACTCAGACTCGGTCCCTGGAACGTATCGTTGCTTTTTGTACGAAGAGGATGTATTGAGTGAAACAGACTGTAATTGGCTTGTCAGCAATTATGACGTTGTTCGCCCTACAATGCTTAGCTGTTTAACTCTTGGTTAGTTATTTTTGGTTTATATTGTTATCTGGAAACTTCGTATCGACCTGTTTGTAGCCAAATGCATTGGATACAAGATTTATAGTTTTTCATAAATTTCCTAAATTTTATACTTAGCAGTTTATCTCTGTATTTAGGAGTGACATTTGCATCGGAAATCGACAATAGTGTAACGGAACTGAAACCAGGTTAGTTGTTTCTGGTAATTTTCGTAAATTTTATTTTTATATATTGCGTTGTATAAATGATAATTAATTTTTTCATTAATTATTCTTTTAATGGGTTTAGTTGTAAAATCTTTAATTTGTTTGAAAATGTAATTTTGTGAAGAGATATTTGACTTGATTGGTTTCAGGGCCAACTTCAGCTTTCACGTCTCAAATTCGTTATGCGGTAATAAAGTATACAGACGCTCTCCCAGATCTTTCTGAGGTGAAACCATTAGCCGTACAATCAGCCACCGAATGTGCTTTTCTATGTGGCACCGCCACTGGTGGTTGCGGTTTCTCAAGTAAGGCTAATTCCACTTTTCTGGAGTGAAACTTTGTTCGTTTTCTACAAAGAATATATTGTTAGTAATAAAAGCTGTAACGTCAATGGCTGTTAAAATAATATTCTATATTATAGTTCTAAATTTTAGATTTTAGGCAAAAACATTGTCGATTTTTTATTATTATAAGGTATTGACAGCTACTGAGCAATCAATGTCTCCAATACAACCTCTTCAGCAAGTGCTATAAAAACCTTGGCCTATTAGTAAAAATTAATCTATAACAATTTCAGTCAAAACTAAAAGATAGCCTTAAAGTCGTAACCAAGTTTCCAGCTTTTTCACAAGGCGTATGTATAGGTGTAGACGTTTGCTATTTTTGCAATTAGCTAGTAGTTTCACATTGTTAATTTTAATATTTAAACAATATAAAAAATTCCAGGCTTGCAGAAAAAACAATTTTGCTATGGAGCTTTTTCTCTTATAGGCATCGAAGGCTACTAATGAAATTTGATTTTCTCAAAGACAGTTACGAAAATTTAGAAAACGCAATCGATAGTTACTAAATTTCAATTTTAAAACTGGTGCCATTTGATTTTTTAATTTTCAAAAAATTCTAAATTTCAATCTTAGCCTATCGCTCTTTTTCATTTAGTGTATGACGCCGTCAATTGCCTGTATGAAATCTAACACGGTGGTAAAGATAAATGTAAACCACGCATAAGCTTAGGTAAAGGCTTAACTTCTAATTACAGTGCTTTCATTGGAGGATTTGGCCCACGTCATGAATAGGGACCTGTCCACCGGGAGACATGAAACCTTCAGACTCAGAAACTGGTAATCATAGGTTTGGCCTTCCAGTGACGATTACGCCTAAGCTTGGTTTTTGCTTAGTTCATAAATATAGTATGGTAACTGTAAAGCTCATATTGCATGTGATGATGTATACAAACCATGTCTCCAGTTGTTTACTGCGGCCATGATTAATATTCATTGTTAATTTTACGGAAGATATATTGGACAAAAACGTGGAAATTTTATTTTTGACAGCGGTTTTCGTTTTGTTTCAGTCGTTGCCCCAAACAAAACCGATTCTCAACAATTTGTCTGTTATTTGATTCGCGATAAACCTGAGCCTGACCCACAATGCGAGAGTGTGGTTGATTATTACGACGTGAACGAACCGGCGATGCTGACATGTTTTCAATTTGGTTAGTTTGGTTGTATTTATATACTCTGAGATTTGTTAACAAGTGAAATAACTTGCAAAACTCAATTAGCAGTAAAAGAATTCTCATTTTTTTAATTATAGTGTTGTTCCTTATGTTGCTGTCATTTACGTTTAAATATGCTCTCAAGACCGTTGAAATATAAACTAACACCATAATATTACCAGTCGTAGTGGGATGACATTTATTGAGCGAAGCTCGAACACACGTAAGCAATTAAGGTAATATGCAAATTAGTTATTAGTTAACTATTAATTTATCGGTTTTGGGGGTTTGTAAGCAATTTCCTCAGATTCCTCGCACCCAAAAACCCTTCAGCCACCCTAATAATTTTTGGAATAATTTAAAAAGTCTTAATTTTGTCTTGTCAATTAAGATAATATGCAAATTAGCTATTAGCTAACTATTCAATTATCGGTTTTGGAGATTTGTAAACAATTTATTTAGATTCCTCGCACCCAAAAACCTTCAGCAAACCCTAATAATTATTGAAATAATTGAAAAAGTTCTAGTTTTGTCTTGTCAATTAAGCTAATATGCAAATTAGCTATTAGCTAACTATTCAGTTATGCTAATATGCAAATTATCTATTAGCTAACAGCTCAATTATCGGTTTTGGAGGTTTTTAAACAGTCTACGCAGATTCATCGCACCCAAAAATCCTTTAATTCTAAAATAGATTGCTTCTAACTGTAATAATTAGTGAAATATTGTGGAAAGTCCTAATTTAGGCATAATTAATTATGCAAATTAGACTGTAACTAATAATCGGCTTAAAATTTTAAAACCCCAATGCGAGGTTAACACTCCAGGATAATTGGCTTTCAAACAAAAAAGTTTATCAAAATCGGTCCAGCCGTTCCTGAGATTCTTTTCGGACGGACAGACGGACTGACGGACGGACGGACATCCACCTTTCGACCCCAAAGTACAAAACATTAAACGCTTCGCGAAACTCCGATCTTCGCTCGGAGTTTCGCTTCGCTCAAAAAGTTGTTTTGGAAAATTTGTGTTCATACGTATGTGAAAAGTATCCAACGCGCATGGATCTAATTCAGAGCAATGTATACACACTGGCTAACAACATCAGTGTGAATGAGATGGTTGCCGTAATAAGAAACTAGGTCATATACCGGTCGTAGTGGGATGACATTTATTGAGCGAAGCTCGAACACACGTAAGCAATTAAGGTAATATGCAAATTACTTATTAGCTAACTATTAGTTTACCGGTTTTGGAGGTTTGTAAGCAATTTCCTCAGATCGATTTTGGAGGTTTGTAAACAGTCTACGCAGATTTCTCGCACCCAAAAACCTTTTAATGCTAAAATTACATTGCTTCTAACTGTAATAATTAGTGAAATGTTGTGGAAAGTCCTAATTTAGGCTTAATTAATTATGCAAATTAGGCTGTAGCTAATAAATGGCTTGAAATTTTAAAACCCCAATGCGAGGTTAACTTTCCAGGATAATTGGCTTTCAAACAAAAAAAAAAGATTATCAAAATCGGTTGCCGTTCCTGACATTCTTCTCGGACGGACACACGGACAGACAGACAGACGGACATACGGACGTACGGACATCCACCTTTCGACCCCCAAGTACAAAACATAAAACGCTTCGCGAAACTGCTGTTTTCCGATACTTATAAAAATTCTAGGCGGGCAAAGATTAACAAATTTTTACCTACCCTTTGATATTCTTCGCAGGAGTGCATACTCGTATTATACTTTTCCCATCCGTCCCGCGTTTACCCGAGGGTAACGTTAAACACTGACTGTACTTTACGACTGATATGGCCACGGTCCCAAACAAGTAACTGTCATAGAGGAAAGTCGGAATAGAATTTTGTGAATTCTGTTACAGATCAAGATATTCCGACAATCCAATACGAAGTCTCAGACTACAACGAACCACTTCCAGATGCGTCTCAAACGCGAAATCTTAACGTCAGTTCTGCATCCGAATGTGCTTTTCTATGCAAATCAAGCGATCGGTGCAGTTATTCAGGTAACATGGCGTCCGAGAACAGCGACAAAAGCTAGCGAGCGAGAAGGCAAAGATACAAAGCCTTGGTTTTATCCTTAAGAGCCTATGCTGGGAAAAGGGGTGGGCCCCAAGCTGTCAGCGAAGGACGGTTATGCGACCGCCGATTGCTATTGGATCAAACCGGGTAGAAACTGTTTGAAAAGCTAATGCTGGAAAATGCAACAGAATTTGTGCTTAACGTGTTATGATTAGATTTACAAATCTGTATATATTATTTCACTAAAATTAAGAGATTTGTTTGTCCCGCATTCTCAAATGTATGTAGCGCCTATCACCAGTTAACAAAGCTTTTCAAAGTAACGACCTATGGATGCTAAAAATGTCACACTTGTTGCAGATGTAGGTGCAATCAAATGATGCGAACAATTGGTCTAATTTGGAAATTTTCCATTGTCTGGTTGAAGGTTATAGGAACTATTAGCAATTCAGTTAGTAATAGGTTGTTAAACTAACGAACAGCTGCAATTGCAGATATCAACATTTGCACAGAAGTAAAGTATATCGAATGCAATAAATGTGCTGAATTTCAAATGTCACCTTTCCCTGGTTCATAAAATATAAGAGAAATCACCAACAGGTAATTGGGGCAACACACATTTGAGAATACGGGCTCTTGTCTAATGCGGCGTTCACGTTATAACTGGGGCAGCTTGGAACACGTTTTGTCCAATGTTGATTCGACGTCAACATAAAATTCTGTGATCCGAATAGCGGTTATGTAGACCAAATGTGAATG
The DNA here is from genome assembly GCA_030248215.1 of Enoplolaimus lenunculus. Taxonomy (NCBI): domain Eukaryota; kingdom Metazoa; phylum Nematoda; class Enoplea; order Enoplida; family Thoracostomopsidae; genus Enoplolaimus; species Enoplolaimus lenunculus. The sequence continues at coordinate 38,116 of JASANG010002207.1, forward strand.
TCATATGACATTGGCTTACAAATCACTGATATCGAGCGATCATCGTATACAAATAACCATTTGTCATATGATACTGCGAGACATTTATGCGAATATCATATGATATTCCAAAATTCTACTAAATATCATATGATATTTATGTGGCAGAAACTGCTACACGAAGTCATATTCTATTCTGTTTCCAACGGCAATTACAATTCGAGGGTCTAAGTTTTGTTGCGCGCGCGGGGGCGATGCTAACATAACGGACGGATATGTCACCGATGTGTTCTATGACTCTATGTCCTACATTGCTTTCCATTTTTAAAATAATTCATATTCCAGTTATTGATTAATTTATGTATATCATGGATATCGCTTGGTTCCGTTTCGTGTTTTCAAAATTGATTCCTTTATGGCAGTTTATTCAAATTATGGTTCTGAATGGTTAACGTAACATTCCAATTTCGTTTTGTTTCTAAAACAATTAGCATTTTCGCTTATTCCGGAATTTCAATTGCAACTTTTATACTGGCTCGAAATAATTGTTTCTGAGCAAGTGCGCATATTTCGCTGGAATTTATTTTGCAAACTATTATGCTTGTTTCACTGGCCGAATTGGTTAATCTTGCAGACTTTTCCGATTATGCGAAATGGATTCATACCGAGCACCACACAAATTGGAAATTTATTTAGCGATTATTACTTTTTGGACTGGAATTTACTTAGCAAATGGTTATATTTTTGGAGAAAATTTAGCTGGCGAATGGTTATTATTATTTTACTGGAGTGCAGTTTACAAAGCAATCTATTGTTATTATTATCGGAAAGTGGCATTTATTTCGCGAACTGCTATTAGTTTGGCTGGACAGTCTATTTTTAGTCAGTTGGCACGGCGTATCACGGTTTGGTGTTGCTGAAACACAAGTCACGCTCTGAAAATAAAAGACTGATTACTTTTGATTGCTTACAAAATTACGTTTAAAAACTTTCAGCACGTTTCTTTAAAAAACAC
>JASANG010000349.1:0-39071 GCA_030248215.1 Enoplolaimus lenunculus
TTCCTTGTGACGCCTTTGATTTGCCCCATTGTTTGTTGCTAATTGCTTGAGTGATCGGCTGATCTCACACACGCCTAGCCGAACCTTCTCTTACTACCAGCGCCTTTGCGCTTTTAATTGTCTATTGGCATATGGACTCCTTTTTTAGGAATAATATTGATATTATATTCAATTAACGTCAATACATAACCCCTAAAAGGAAAAAACATAATATGTATCACCAATTTCACTTATGGTGAGTGTGGTCCGAGCAATTTAAACAGAACGAATCAACTAAGGGTTTATTTCACCAATATTGGAAAAAGAAAATTAAAATAAATTCTTCGGTGGCATGCACTTTTCATTTCCCGGCTTCGTGTCCGGTAAATTGATAACATATGTGCATGCCATGCGAACTCTTTGTATAACATACGCTGCACGGAACACCACCAAACAGGTATAATGCAATGGCACATGTACATTATACCTATACATGTATTATCATATTCCTCGACACGGAAGGAAATTGTCTGGGGTCTGGAAATCCGGAAAATTTATTCCATTCAGAAACCCTGGCTGATAGATATTACTTTCAGCTATATATTTCAGACGTACGTTTCGGCTGGATCCCTGGTATCAACGTCCTTCAATATACCCAAGCGTCTGTAAATGCTCAACAATCACGTACTGGTGGAGGTGGATCATTGCCATGTTCAGGAAGTCACGGGTCTTTATCATCGAAATCATCCGCCCATCAAACAGCGAGTAAGAAACTAGACATATTACTGTTACTAAGCAACGGCTAACGATAAGGAATATAGCATATGTGTTAAAGAGAAATCGTGCTGATCGTGCAAATTAATCTCGAAGCGTAGCGCGTAGCATCTTAGCATAGTTTACCTGCTAATTTGACGTCTTTGGTTGATATCTGCGATGGCTCGTATGCTGTGCAACTCTACAATATCCATCCCGTTTGTTTCAGGACAAATAGAAAGAACCTCGTGGTCAGCCGCGGCAGGGACAACAACGGCGGCGACAACTGCCGCAACAGGTACAGCAAGTAGTCCATTGGATAAAGTATCCTCGTCGCCGCGAAGTGGTAGTCTTGTTGGAAGGTTGACTCAACACAAAACGGCTCGAATTAGCGTGGGTGCAATGGCAAAAGACAAAATTCATTCTGCGACCTCAGCTTCGCTGGGTACCGCTTCGACTAGGGTGGGCGCGACTGGCAATGGTGTGGCTAGTGCGCATCAGTCCAGTGGGACGAAACTTGTTAATCAGGTAAGAATATGTTTATATACAAGTGGGATATGCTATGTATAAGAATGGCTGACATTACAACGCCAACGTTATTGGCCGTGCAGTAGGGTGGCGCTATAATTATGTGGCGCCGTCCGTCAACTTGCAGCATTGTACTCGAATTGTCGAACCTCATCGGACGGTAATTCACGTATAATGCCGTACGATGACGGACGGCGATCGATGATATTAATGTTTTATAATATTTTAAAAAAGTATATCGCCAGCCTTATGATTTTGGTTGAAGTTGAGTGATTTTTGTTGAAAAAAATAGTTGCGGTATTACAGATTTGGAAGCAGTTTAAAAATTTTCGTTTGTTCATGGCAAAGAATATAGAAAGTTGTTAATTAGCGTAAAGAAAATAGTGACATGTATACAAGGCGTCGCAATTGTAGAACGTCGAAGTTTGACATGTGTATTAAGCCATTTTTGATCCTGCAAATCAAAATGAGTTGCAGACACTTTCAGCATCGTGAGTTAACAGCTATGTGATATTGTAGCCACATGGCTGTGGGCCGTTTATTGAAAGACCTACCAGCAGTTGGCGACAGGTTCTACAGTCTTTTGGGAATACGGGTGGTGTAAGCTCTATTACTGGGACCTCTTTGCTATGCATCGTTACACGTGTCAATTTTTGAAACTGTCTTGCGTTAACCCAACCATAACTCAAAAATTGCGTTAACCCTACCCTCAAACGTGTCACAGCTCTATCCTAGTACGTGTTAGAGAGCATTTCTTAACACGTGTTAGGGTAGGACTAACGCAATTTTTGCGTTATGGTAGGATTAACGAATGATAATTTTTAAATTTGACACGTGTTAACCCAACCTTATACTGTTTTCGGTGGCAACATGACATTTTTTATTATGAACGATGCATTAGACGTACGTATGTAGTTTTTTCTGGCTTCTGTCGACCCCGTTGTGTTTCTTGTCTATATTTGTCCTTATTGCTGCTGCTTGTTTCGTTAAAGTTGTTTTGATAAATTAAGTACGTAGTACGCAGGATCGCATACGCAATATTTTAGCAACAAATACGATAGAGACTGATTTAGTATGTTGGGTGCCGTATACTAAGTCGTGATTCGGATTTTTTTAAGTGTGCGCTCTGAGTAGGTATGTTCCAATGACATTTACCCCTGTAATAGGGTGCTCGGTAACAATTAATAATAAATCGTAGCTATGCTGGTTGTTTTTGCCTTGAAATAGATTAAAACGAGCAATGTATGTTTAGAAAATGTCAATCGTTGTATTATTAGAGTACTAGTATCGTATTAGAATAATCGATATTATTTTGAAAACACGTCTCGGCACTAGGTATCAACAAGCGTTAATGTCTTTTAACAAGAATATGCAACTTACCAAATAGTGCTATGGTACCAAATGTAGCCGCAGAAAAAAGTATAAGCGGTTCAATGAATTCATTTAATCACCAGGGTCAGGGTGCAACCGGAATTCCGGTTCCGGCATTTTTTCACCTTCCGGTTACGGTTATTTAAAAATTCCGGTGTTATAATTTGGCCGTTTTCTTAACTTTGCTAATTTTCAAGAATCTCTTTTGAAAGCCACTTGTACTCCGAATATAAGCCAATGATGGTGGATTTCACTTCAGTCGACGACCAAAATCTAAAATACAACAAATAAAATAAATACCTATGTTCGACTAAGGTTGTTTCACAAATAATAAAGCAAAAAATACGATTAAAATGAAATTTTTGCTGAAATGCATTTTTCACTTTCCGGTTCCGGTAAATTGTAATTCCGGTAGCACCCTGACCAGGATACAGATGCGATCAAACACTCTTGGTATAAATAAATGAAACTAGGCGGTGCACAGCAGTGTTCCAACGCAACGAAATTTAGTCGGAATCGAAAGTGCTACAAAAAATGAACCATATTCAGGGTGCAACCGGAATTCCGGTTCCCGCATTTTTTCACCTTTCAGATCCGGTAGCTTTTTACCGGAATGTAAAATTCCGGTATTAAAATTTGGTTTGTGGAAATTAAGATATTTTACTAAACAATGACGATAAAAATTGAACAGATTTCATTAGTATACTATGCAAACCTTGACAACGCCGAAAATAAACCATCTAAGTCAGATTTCGCTTCGATGGATTATGTAAATCTAAAATACAGCAGATAAAGTGAATGCTTATCTCCAACTTGGGTTTTATCACCAACAATATTGTAAAAAACAAAATTAAAATTCATTTTTCGGTGGCATGTATTTTTTATTTTCCGTTTCCGGTAATTTTTTCAAATTTCGGTTCCGGTAAATTGTAATTCCGGTTGCACGCGGCGTATAATATATACATGTAACGGTAAAGTCAACCAGCGCGGACCAAACGCCACGCGGAAAGGTGGCACGATCCTAAACACAGTGGATCTGTAACTACATAGTGTATAATTGCAAAGTGGCACTGTATGTTGCGCAGGTGCAGCAACATAAAGGACAAAAACAACAACAACAACAAACAGAACACAAACAACAAGGATTGCCAGAACGAAGTAGCACGCAGGGTGCAACATTGTGCGATTCCGGAAAGGAAACGATGCCTTTGGTGTTGTTGCCAGAACTGAACCAGATCGAATCTGTAGTTAGTTCATTGATGACTGCAAGTGGGAGAGGTAAAAGTATTGCAAGATGTGATAACGTTGAGTGACGTATGATAACGTTGAGTGCCGTTTGATAACGTTGAGTGACGTTTGAGAACGATGAGTGACGTTTGATAACGATGAGTGACGTTTAATAACGTTGAGTGACGTTTGATATTAACGTTGAGTGACGTTTGATATTAACTTTGAGTGACGTTTGATATTAACGTTGAATGACGTTTGGTAACGTTGAGTGCCGTTTGATTACGTTGAATGACGTTTGATATTAACGTTCAGTGACGTTTGATATTAACGTTCAGTGACGTTTGATATTAACGTTGAGTGACGTTTGATATTAACGTTGAATGACGTTTGGTAACGTTGAGCGATGGTTGATAACGTTGAGTGACGTTTAAGATTGGTGCTGTTGGAGTGTAACTACTAATTGCTTGTACTCTGCAGTGCTGTTAATAATTTCAAGTTTGTTGGTTCTGTTTTAATTTTGGTTATTTTCTGCCTTCCATCATGCGGCTTTTTTATCTTGGTTGGTTTTTTGCAAAAAAATTTAAATTAAAAATTCTCGGGGTCGCATATAAGTGATTATTGTCTGGGTTTCTGAAATCTTACTTAAGTATTTACTTAAGTTTTACTTAAGCAATTACTTAAGTCGCCGACTTAAGTACATGCGTAAATTTTCGAGCAAAAACAAATATATAAACGTCAAATGTCAGCCATTGTCATAATAACAAAGTAATAGTTTTGCTTTATATTGAGGAGGGATCAATAGTGTATAATTTTAATTTGAGCAAGGTTAGTATTCCTGAATGGTAAATTTGTAATCGATCAAATTTAGTCAGCGACTTAAGTATTCACTTAACACGAACTTAAGTACTAAGTAGTACTTAAGTATTGTATTAGAAACGGAGCCGTTTTGTCGTTCAGGGGCGTATAAGTAAGTGACTTGCTGTCTGATTGACTTACAAATTTGCTGGTTTTTTTGTTTTGTTGTGTTACATTTATAGATTTAGTTTCACGTTTCTGTTACGTAACATTCACTTTCCGTTTATTTCTTTTGAGTTTCAATGAGAATTTGCGTTGTTGTGTAAGGAAATTCTGAAAAGATGGGTGATTTTGTAGTATGAATTAGTAATCGCTGGGTTTGTTGTGGAATAGATTGTAGAGTTTCAGACTTGACTTTAATTTTCTTCCCTCTCTCTCTCTCTAATCTAACCGCCATTGACATTCGTTTCAAATAAGGAAACTAATTTATTGTACGTATATATTTGTAGTTCACTCTGGTGCGTTTTGTTGTTCAATATCATAAAAGATGAGGGTGCGTCATGTGATATTACGGTTGGCAAGTGAACAAAATGTTCATATAACGATATGCAGTGTTAGGCTGGCGCTTTTGCTACGTATACCACTAAAGCACTTGTCGGTTCAGTGAATAGGAAAACATCAACACCTAGTGTGTGTGGGAGCGAAACACTCACAACGCATCCTAGTTTCAATTGATTCAAAAATGAAAAAAATTTTCCAAAACCATTGGGATGAGCCGTGGCCCCGTTGTCCCCGCCCTCCTCCTGGCTACGCCCTTGCTGGCGCTATGCTTGTCATGCAGCGCCGTCCACACATCATTCGTCACAGTGTGGTGGTATCGTACCTAAGCTACTCGCGTATGGCATCACACGGTGACGAACGTCAACGTAGAGCGATGAATGACGTCAAAATTATTGAAAAGTATAGTTATTACATTCTTAGACTTTATGTAACGGGTAACATCCGTTTATCCGGCGGCAATGAATTATTTTGCTTGCCAACACGTACGTGTTTATGTATTTTTGTTTTAAATATCTTAACGTCAGGATTGCGAGTTGTGAAGTTGAAAAGTAACCGGCTCAAAATGCATGTTTATGCCAACGATGGAAGTGGGGCGTCATGTGCCATACGTAGCCGATATATATATGGCGGCCAAATTTGGGCACGCCCTATGGGGCCCCTACGTCCCACTTCCATCTCAAAATGCATGTGTATGCCAAGGATGGAAGTGGGGCGTCGTGTGCCGTACGTAGCCGATATATATATGGCGGCCAAATTTGGGCACGCCCTATGGGGCCCCTACGTCCCACTTCCATCTCAAAATGCATGTGTATGCCAACGATGGAAGTGGGACGTCATGTGCCATACGTAGCCGATATATAGGGCGGGCAAATTTGGGCACGCCCTATGGGGCCCCTACGTCCCACTTCCATCTCAAAATGCATGTGTATGCCAAGGATGGAAGTGGGGCGTCGTGTGCCGTACGTAGCCCATTATATGGCGGCCAAATTTGGGCTCGCCCAATGGCGCCCCTACGTCCCACTACCATCTCTGTGTTATATATGTGTGCGAGTGAATTGAACATTGTCGCAGAACACTCAGAGGGCGCGCAAGGGTGAATTTTTAGTAAATGGAGTAAGAAAAAAATTTCGCCGCCAAGCAACTGTCTTACTGCTGTCAATAAATGTTCCGGTCAACGGGACCGAAGCTATCCGTAAAGATTGACGCTGTATATACGCGCCACTCTCTTTCGCTTGCAGTAGTTGCTAATACAGGTGCCCCCCCGGAGTCTAAAAACCCGGGGCTTTTGGCGTAGCCGGCGCCAGTTTTATGTACAATTCTTAATTGACTCCCATCAAAAACAATCTTGTCATGTGCCGCGCTCGGTTCTCGTTGGAAAAATGCGAAAATCGCCAGAAATTACTGCATACGGTGTTTTTATTTTCCCACGGTTTGCTGTACACACTACACACACACAATATGTATAATGTTTATTTTCACACTGTTAGCCACCATCTACGTATTACGTATATGTGTCGCGCTCGGTTCTCGTTGGAAAAATGCGAAAATCGCAAGAAATTACTGCATACGGTGTTTTTATTTTCCCACGGTTTGCTGTACACACTACACAATTACCCCCAAAAAAAACACACAATATGTATAATGTTTATTTTCACACTGTTAGCCACCATCTACGTATTACGTATATGTGTCGCGCTCGGTTCTCGTTGGAAAAATGCGAAAATCGCAAGAAATTACTGCATACGGTGTTTTTTTCCCACGGTTTGCTGTACACACTACACACACACACACAATATGTATAATGTTTATTTTCACACTGTTAGCCACCATCTACGTATTACGTATATCGTTGCTCATGTTGATACCTTTCTTTACGTGTTATACTCCGGTTCGTTCCGACGCCGGGCCCGATAAAAATCCCGGTCATATGGAGCAACTCTAGGTGCGAATATCTATGCCACAGCCTATTATAGTTTGTTACGCACGTTTCAGACGCGAATGCCGTTGAAATATTAACAAATAATACCTATGCAAAAATATTACACGTCTTGTGATGTGGACTTAACTAAAAAGTTCTAACTTGAAAATTAAAACTGACTCTGTGTGAAAACGTGTTAAGGTCACGCGAGTGTTATGTATATGTTGTAGGCCAATCTGCTATTCGAGCCAATTACCTATTGGCCTAGGCCAATCTGCTATTCTGATCAAATTGCAGTTGGGCCTAGGCCAAATAGCGATTGTAAGATATTGCAAAACAACAATGATGTAATACCAACGCTGATTGGTTTAACCATACTGAGATTTCGGCGGGCTGAGTCGAGCGGTACCATTTTTAAGACTACAGGGCCCTCGGATCAAAAATTATGGCCATTTAAACTTCAACTTTTCACTATATAAAACATGTACAAATGCCAACCCTAAATTTGTATAACGAATTAACCTGGTATAGCTTATACTTTGCAAACATGTGAATTGATAGCTACTTCCTCATTCCAATCTGCCGTGTTTGCACTTTAATTTCGATAGCCATAACTTTTGAAGCGTTCGTCACACAGCCATAAAAGTTGTACCGTTGAACTCAGCTTGACGAGATCTATAGGGTAGTCCAGTTGTTGCTGTAGTTGTTAAATTCCTATGGAACGGGTCCAGATTCCATACCTCCGCCAGTGTCGCAATAATGATGTGCTAATGCTTGAAAAGGTGTTTTCATTGCATTTCTTGCTATTGCTTGCAAATGTTTCAAATTAACAACGGCTGTTGCCTTACCAACTTAAGTTTGCATGTTGGAAACGATAAGCTGTTGGTTTTAGCATGGCGAACATATGTGCATTTCGTAGAATTTTGTTTCAAGGGGGGGTACAAGCGTTGAAACTTACGTGTCTATTTTTGAATGCTTGGTCAATATTATTAGTTTTGGTTAACAAATTTGGCCAGTGTAAGAAACAGGGACGGGACAATGTTATAAGCATATTCCTAAGCCTAAGCTTTAGCGTAAGAGTGTCCATTTTTGAATGCTTGGTCAATATTATTAGTTTTGGTTAACAAATTTGGCCAGTGTAAGAAACAGGGACGGGACAATGTTATAAGCATATTCCTAAGCCTAACCTTTAGCGGAAGAATGAGCATATTGCTAAGTCTAAGCCTAAGCAAAAAATAGTTTAAAGCTTAAGCTTACAATATTGCAGTCTCACTGAAAAACACTCCGCCCCTGATCTTTACATGGGCTGCAAATTTCAACGATGTAAACTTTTCTAGTCGACACGGCATACTAAGCTATGCACGTATAAACGAACCGACTTGATTCCGAAAGATAAATCTAGAGAGTAATGTAATGTAAGCTTTAATTGAGTTGTTTACAGATACAAACTGTGATATGTTGAGTTTATTGCGTTCATCGTAGTATAAACCATTTGTTCGTATCCGTAAACAAGGAAAGCATTTAAAAATTCTAGCACAAGTTTCGAAAGTTCTGCTAGCATCTTTACTTGCCAGAGCAGATGCTATAAACTGTATATCTGATGATGAAAGCAAACTTTTTAAATGTTAGCGGAATGAAACTACTATTTTATTAATTGTATTTTAGATTATGAGTCACTTGGCGTGATAAATATAACCGATGGTAGTGCTTTGCCACCACAGTCTCAATCGGCGATACGTCCAACGGACAATGAAGACGTTCCACGGATAACAATTGATGGGATTGTTCGTAAACAACGGGAACAACAACAGTTGCAACAGCCACAACAACAACAACAACAACAACAGCGGTTGCAACAACAACCGCAACAGCAGCAGCAACAGCAACAACAACAACAACAACAACAACAACAACAACAACAACAACAACAACGTTTACGGCCACCATACAGACGTGCAAATTCTGATCAGCATAAATCAATTCACACAAAGAATTCAAATACTGCAACTATCATTAAACGGGTTAAACAACCCGTTACCCATCATAGTCGGGGTGAGAAACAACAGAACAATGCGTCCGTGGAGCCAGGTCTTACCAGTTCGGCAACGCATTTGCCAGTTGGAAGCATACCTGGACCGAAAACGCCAGGGTGTACAACAGCGCCGTTTATAGGTTGTTCTCCAGGACCCGGTATGACTGTGGTAAATTGGGCGTGCCAGGCTGTGGCAGGAAAAACTACCGGCGTTGGCCCGAAACTGCCTGGGGGTCGCGTGAGGAGCGCGAGTAATGAACCCAGCAAGTCCGTAGACGTTCAACCTGCGTGTCGGGTTCAAGGTGCCCCATCTAGTGTATTGGTGAATGGTTATGGAGTGGCGTGTAGTGATGGTATTGCGATTGCTGGTGTTGGAAATACTCAGTTAGAAGGGATGCCAAATGGTGTACAAGGTTGGGTGGGCATGGGACCCGGGGTATTAGAAAGAGCGAGCGGGGATGAACTTGAGGAGCATGGAAAAGAAGAACGCGGTAGAGTGGAATGTTGTCATTGTGGACCGCAAGCGACAGATACTTTTGCCGGTAATGATCGCAGTCGCCAAGGCCAGGTGCCGCATGATTATGGCTGGCATGTTAATAATGATTGTTGTAGCCCGTACTCTATTGCGACTACTGATATTCCCACAACGACTGGCATGAGTTATTCCGATCAGAGCGACACGGATTCGTTCAGGCGTTCGTTGAGTTCAAGTCGGATTCCAGACGGGCGTAGCAGTGTTCGAATGCCAATGTATGTCGCTGGTTTGAACCATTGTTCGGTTTTGCTACCTGGCCAAGTGCATAATAGTAAACGTAGCATTGAACGAAGATATGGCTATGCTATTAGAACTAATGGCGGGGTAGGTGCGTCAATGGAGCGTGGGAATTATCGTATGGAACGTGGAAATTATCGTATGGAGCGTGGGAATTATTGTACAGCACCTGGCCGAAATCGGACACCAACCGTTGGCAGGGTGTCGAATTCGCCAGGACAACAAAACAATGGATTGTATTGCAGACGTAAACAAACAGTCATTGTTGTGGATACCGACCGGATAGAACTGCAACAGGATGGTAAACATACTGGGGCTAGCTGTCCTACGGAAGGTAGTAGCAACCGGTGTAAGATAATTGCAGACCCGGAACAAGAGTTAAGGCACGGAAGTAAGGTGAAATGTATAGAGTTGGAACCAGAGAATGTCGAAAGTATCTCTGGTGATATTCGATTTGAAGGGGCTCTTCTAAGATCAAGAGGTGATCAGCGGGAAAGAATTGGGACTAACGTTAGGGTTGCGGTCAAAAATACAGTAGCCGCTGGTACGACACAGTGTTCTGTAACGCCGACGAACGCTACTGACAGTGGCACGGTTATGAAATCAGTTGAAAATCCCACGGTCGAAAACAGCCTCGGTTTCGCTCAGAATGGGAAAAATGGAATTGGTGCTAATGGGTACAACAGCTCAGACGCGAGTGATGGAAGACTAGAAAATCAACAAGGGATCAGTGTGCAGGACAATGGCAAGCAGGCCCAATGTGGTGAAAACTGTGGGAAATACTTTGCGAAGTATATCAATGAAAACGGTAGTAGTTTGTCAGGTGGGTGTGGCGGCGATGATCACTTGTTTGATGCTGATTTTGATGCGGGGAACAGACAAATTCAACTGGGTGGCAGTTGTTCGAGACAGACAGAAGACGCTGGGGGTGGCAATAGCAATGTGTTGTCGAGTCAAAGTTCCGCTGTGTCACGAAGTGTTCGCACGACCCCTGTGTGAACAATGCACGTGTATCACCACCAGCGTCAATGGGATTTGTGGGTACGCATGGGGCTTTTGTTTTGTCGGCGCAGCTGAGTATAAATTAAAATTTAATTGCATTGGAGCTTCGACAGTTGTTGTTGTGAGTCTGTTTTTGGACTTGGGGATTGTTGTATTTTATTTATTTTTAGACGATTGAATAATGGTAGATTGTGTTTGGAAGCGCCGGCACCGCGTTAATCGCAGTATTAAACGACGGTACACACCAGGGTGCCACCTGTCGGAGCCGGAGGCGAGGCGAAATTAGGTAGTAAAAGTGATGATTAATTAGTTAATTTTAGCCAATATCTGCAATACCCTTGTTAAGTTGTTTGGTTTTACGCTAATTTCATGGCGAAATTTCGGAAATTCTTTCCTGGAAATTGTGACAAAAGTGAAACGATGCGCGCTAAACAGATAAATTTTGCAAAATTATGCAAAATTTTACTACCGAAATTGCCGGAAGGTCCGGTAAAAATTCTGCCGGAGCCGGAGGCAAACCTCCAATTGTACCCTGGTACACACTGGCCAGAAGCTGGTAATTTCAAAAATATGCTTTGAGTTAATAGTTCATGAAGCGTTGAAGTAGTAAAGTGGTTAGCTTGGCGTACGCAGGGGTCGCTTATATAAGCAGTAGTTGTGATTTTTTTCGTTATTTTCTTTGATCAGATTTAGAATTATACGTATATTAAGATAAATTTATCATATTACCATCAGAAATTAAGGTTGTGCCAGTAGCATTGGCAATATTTTGACACGCTAACGGTTAGTTTTGTTAAAATTTTTGAAACTGTTGCTTGAATGAAGGTTCTTGTAGACTTTCTCCCACATAAGCGGTGTACAGATTACTCAGTAAATCCTTGTGGAGGTTTAGCCAATGCAGATCAAGCGGATCATGCTTAGGCTTATGTAAGCCTTTTCCTAAGCCTAAGTCTAAGCGTAAATGTGGCTGAAAGTGGTCAAAAGTCAAAATATATATATCGTTAATATGTGTCTGATTAATGTTTCGCACTGATGCTAATTTACGACTTTTGTGTATTTTAATGTATGATTTGTACATTTTTATCTTGTATCTCGTAACGATAAAATAAAACCACAAGGTTTCAGATATAAATACCAAACTGCGGCGTAGTATTTGCCAGCCAAGTTCCGGGTCAACCAACTCTGATTGGATATAATTCAAAATATGATTCTGCGTTTGAAGTTCACAAAATAGTTTTATTAACTAAACAGTTTGGTATTTGCTGTAATCGGTTTGCAAGTATTTAATGTCTTGCAATAGAAACTTATCACATTTTACAAAGTGCATAAGTGTGTCAACTATTGAAGTTTGCAGTAGTGGATTGCGTAGCAATGATTGACGTACCAATCAATGCCGCAGTGGTAAATTAGGATTTTACGCGTAGTTTCAAGAACACAATCAATTAAGCAGTCGTAATTTTTCGCTGTGACAGGATCAGGATTGTCATTTATTTATAGATGTTGGCGTTATAAGAATTTTTAAAGGGGTCACAGGCTATAAACAATTTAAAAATGAGAATTCGTGTGTTGCTAACTAAAAGTTTAAAAAGTGTGGTATATACTTATTATATATATACGTATACATATATATAATCATTCATTTGGTGTTTTTGCTAGTTTTCAGTGTTAACCGGTAATGATGATACAAATTGCAATTGGTTTGAACTTATTTGGATGCAGTTTACGTAATATATCAACCGTAATATGCATGATATTTATCGCCAAAGCTTTCATTGTGGTTGTTGTTGTTGTTGTTGTTGTTGTTGCTTTTTTGGTGCATTTGTCTATTCGCAGTGATTCAGTTCGTAAATACTGAGCGTTTATTTTCCTTAATTTTTTCTAGCAATGGTTACATTGCTCGTAAGCATTCCAAATTTGTGTGAGTAGACAAAGAATGGTAGATTTGCAGCTGTGCCTGGTGGAAATGTATTTTTAAAGCAGGGACCACTTTGAAGTTGTTGTTGTTGTTATATTTGGACAGCTGTACACGCAATAATAATTTCCTTCGTTCGTGTGCTGAGCACAAAAGGGGTGTTTTGGTATAAAGGGTCATTTTTTGTGTAGAAATTGAACTTCTTGTTGCTAGGATGGTGTCAACCAGTATTGATTATACAGAGCCCAAAACGGCGAATCGTTTGTTTGTCCAGATGTTGAACAAACATTTAATGGGGAATAAATTAAAACGTTGCGGTTTGGGATATGTCAGCCAGTTTCCCGCATGGTATCTTATGTTGTCCTACACCTATTTTGGAGTGGACAACATACTGTCTGGCCACGGAGCCCCTGAGTGGGCGACGGCCTTAAGCTAAAGACGCAGAGTGCTACATGGACGGGGTGGACGCCTTGCGCTGCCCAGGACTGAGGTCGTTCTGGCCGGAATTTAACCCAACTCCGAAATGGACTAGTCCAGCGCGGAATTACGCCTTGGACTGGTCCACGGCGTAATTCGTTCTCTGTGACAAGTTCGCGCCGTGTGATTGGTTTACTACCGTAATGTTATTACTAGAATACGATTAGCTGATGCGAATACTCATTTCTGATTGGCTAAGTAATCGCTTTTGGGTGCCAATAAGACCCTTAAAATTCTAGCCGACAGCAAGCAATCAAATCCCAAGTTCGGACCAAGCCAAAATAGAATCAAACTTTTGATACAAGACAAAACAACGGATAGTTGCAATACCGGATATATGTGAGTAACGAATAGCGGCACAGGGTGGGTTAAAAACAAATAACAGAAACGTAACCTAAGAAAGGGGTCCCCTTTGGAGAGGGCACATAAATATCATTCGCTCTGTTTTTCGGGTCACTACTGTATTAAGTAACCAATCAGAAACCGCAAAGCTTTGTCAGACATGGTTCCGCGTTGGACCAGCTCAAGTCATAATTTGCATTGGACTCGCCGAATTCGGAATTAGGCTGCATTACGAGTTGGGCTACAACATACACATTTTTTGTTTCGGTTTATATTTTTTACTTTTTATGCAAGAACAGTGATGCATATTTATTGTTGTCTGTATATATTGGTTTTCATTAATGCCTATGTTAGATTTATACTTATATTTATATAGTTTGGATTCGAGATCTGATGTCATGTTTTTGACTCAAAGTTAGTTTCCAATTTGGGATCGCAATAGTTTGACTTTGTTATTACAAGGGTAAAGTTTTTGTGACATTCATTTCGTCATTTGTCGTGTTGTCTTCGGCCCTTTTAAACTTATAGATTCTAATGGTTCGTTTTGCTGAGGCTAACGGATTAAACAGATTGTATTAGACTATAGCCAACGCATATTCCTAAGCCTATACCTAAGTGTAAGGATAGGCCTATACCTAAGCTTAAGCTTAAGCAAAAAATACACTAAAGCATAAGCTTACTCTGTTGTGGTCCAGTGAGAACACCACTTGCCCCTGACCTGTTATTGGGCCGACTTTATAAATAATTTAAGTTTAAAAGTTTGTTGTATCGTCATTCATTTTCTTTAATTTTTGAAGCTAAAAGTTTTGTGTGGGATGTATCCGTAAGCCATGTTCCGATAGTCTGTTATAACATGTCTGGCCTATGTTACCAGGCTTCTGGTGGGTGCATAAAAGAGTAGGTTTAGATTATAGATTACATTTTTTGCTTATGTTTCGGAACTCATTTTTGCAACGCTTAGGCTGAGGGTTAAACTTAGGAATAAGCTTAATCTACTGTTACGTCCCTTTAAAGTAACATTGGCCACATGTCTTATGTGTTGTGTATATATGTGAGTCGGAATTCCGTTTGAACCTGCATTGCATAATATTTTCCTTGTATGCGATCTGAATATCAGCAACGTTTTTGCTCAATAAAGGCAGACTTTGTTTTAAACGAGCGGCCTAAAGCGGTTGACCTTTTTATGCGGGGTTCACGTTATAACCGGGGCAGCTTGGGACACGTTTTGTCCCTATTAGACTATTGGGTCAGACTTTGTCTGCTTGTAGACCCCATATCGTATTCAAATATTCGTATTTGTCTGCCAATATCATGTGTAGGTCACCTTTTGTCCTTAAATATCGTATGATATTCGAGGCATTGTCTGCGAATATCATGATATATTTTCAAATGTCTGCGTAGTTGAGGTAACATACCTAAATTGTCCTGTTGAATATCATATGATACTAGAATTTGAGTTTTGAATTTTTGAATTATGAAGCTGTGGTTTTAAACGATTTTGTGTCGGAAACGATTTGCAGGCATGTATTTGGTATTTAAAGCACGTTTGTGCCTCTGCCGTCCAACTTTTCATTCATTTATTAGTACCCTAAGGTTACACTGTCCCGCTGAATATCATATGATATTCGTTGAAATTTTGGAATATATGATATTCGCATAAATGTCCGACAGTGTCACATGACATACCGTCCCTTGTACACATTTATCATTTGAGAACAGTGGTTTGTAAGCTAATGTCATATGACATTCGAGTTTTGTCTGTTGACCCGATATAAGTGCCCAAATTTTAACGACGTCAAATCAACATGGGACAAACCGTGTCCCGCCTGCCCCGGTTATAACGTGAACCCCGCATTAAAAATAGAAAGGCGCATTCTAGAATTGTAGTATAGCCCGCTTTCAAATCTACGTGTTAACAAATTAACGCTTTGGTGTGCACTTTAGGCACATTAAAACCTTTGAGCGTACTGTAGTGACATGAATAAGAGACTGTGGGTAATCAGAGGGGGGTTCCCATTCTATGTCCCAATCAATTGGAGTCCGTATCCCTAATAAGAGTCCAAAAGCATATAGAGTCCCTAAACTCTAATTAGAGTCCGTTAATGTCAATTATCCTTAATTGTAGCGCATAAATGACTCCAAAACCAAATAATTTGAGTTCGAAACTTTAATGTGCGCTTAAATTTTGAAAGTACATGCCTAATTCGGGATTCATAGTTTCTTATTGACGTCGAATGGACTTGAGACAAACGTGTTCTAGACCGCCCCGTTTATAACATGACTCCTGAACCAAGGATTTATCGCTGAAGCGTTGCCAAATTCATGAACGCGTTGTGACGACTTTAAATTTTACAATTTCCTGCGCAATACAGTCAGGCAAGAAAATGTAGATTACAAAATATCAGTAAGTCAACCCTTTTGCTGAAAGTTTGCTTTTTGCGACGCAGACGCGAAACCACCTACAACTGCACACCGCGAATGCTGAACATTTGTGTAAATTGAACAGCCAGCCTGAACGAAACATAGATTGCATTGCATAAAATATCAGGATGTAATCCGAATTATATCCGTTTCCACTATTTCGATCATTATCCGTTTTCTTTATTTTTACTATCCGTTTACACCCTATATTTTAATACGTATAATCTGCACTAAATTAAATCTCAAGAGATGTTGCGTATTTTTTAAAACCTTAGAGTAAACTGTCTAGTTTTTAATTTGGATACCGTTCTATTTTACCCCGTAATTGCACAACCACTTAAAATATAAAACAGGTTATGCTGACTTAGCACCAGTGGTACATTCGTTTAAAAAATTAGCTACACTTGAAAATAGGAGTTGTTTTGGTTTGACAACTAAATTCAACATCGAGTTAAATTTTTTTAATTTATTTTGTGATTTTAATAGGGCAAGAGAGCTTAAGTCCTCGACGTCTTTAAACTCTGCACTGTTGGGCCATAGATTTTGCTGGCTTACTTAGACTGCCATTCATTGCCAAATTTCATCCTGATTTTACTCGTTTGTGTTTTACATACTTTCGTGATGTCAAATAAAATTCTGCATGTCGGCACTTAGTATGCTTTAGTGGCTCGAATACGAAGAAAAGAGGTACACTGTAAAAAATGGTGAGTCAAATTGACTGTCTCCGAAATCGGCTTTTCCGGACTACACAAACTCCGTCAAAATTCGACTCCGTCAGAGTCAAATTCTACTCACTGAGTCGGCCTGTTTCGGAAAGTGTCAATTTGACTCGCCATTTTTTGCATTGTACTAATAGTCCAAAGTACCCTTTATGTGTATCAATAAATAGGAGTTTATTTTACTAGTTAAAGTCCGTAAATGGATACTGTCCGAAATTACGAACTGGTCCACAAACGCCAATTATCCTAATTAGATTGCTTAAATAGTTTTCTGGATCAAGTAAACCTCAGCACAGAATAAGCAGCATGCACAGGTTTTAAAGGTACATTCTTATTGATTAACTTACCCATAGAAAATAGCCTCGCATAAGGTTAAATGTGCTTGGTCCAAATAACTGGAACTGGATTGAAAAAATATAACAGTGCGGCAACGAATAGCGAGAGGTGTTCCCTCTGAAGAGGCGAAATAACTATCAGTCACACACCATTCTTATTTGGGCACTACAGTACCTATATACTATGCGGAAAAGGTTTAGATTCATGCCAATGCTTATTTAACTAGGACAGCAGCAGTAGTGTACACTGCAAAAAAAGGTGAGTCAACTTGACTCTCTCCGGAATACTGAGACAAATTCGACTACGCCAGAGTCAAAGTCAAATTGACTCTTTCCGAAATACGCTATACGGGACTACAAAAACGGAGTCAAATTCGACTCCGTCAGAGTCAAATTCAACTCACTGAGTCGCACGTTTGACTCTGGCTGAGTCGAATTTGACACAGTTTGCGTAGTTCTGTAGAGCCTATTTCGGAGAGAGTCAATTTGACTCCCCATTTTTTGCAGTGTAAGCATATTTAGGTATTCTACGGCTAAGACTCATTGTAAGGATAAGCCTATAATTTGTTAAGTTCTATGCCTGAAATTAAGAAAACAGCTTTTAGTCTAAAGCTTAAGCATATTCTATTAAGTCCAGTGAAAAAGGATCAACCCCTGTACGTGGTTGATTTAAAAACTTTCGGGATATCAATCAACAGTGATGTTCGAGCGATTTAGTCCATTTCATCAAGTTCTCCTTCTGGGTGAATGGTTAACTGTGACAAGTACATTGCAAAAAAATGGTGAGTCAAATTGACTCCCTCCGAAATAGGCTCTACGGGACTACACAAACTGAGTCAAATTCGACTCCGCCAGAGTCAAATGTGCAACTCAGTGAGCCGAATTTGGCTCTGGCGGATTCGAATTTGACTCAGTTTGTGTAGTCCCGTAGAGCCTATTTCGGAGAGAGTCAATTTGACTCACCATTTTTTGCAGTGTAGTAGAAGCGAATGCAATCCATCAGTAGCTAAGCATCGATTGTTTTATTTCGGCCAGCGGCCGATGCAAACATTTACCGAACAGAGTCGCGCGAGATATAATAGTGGGAAAAACATACGATCGAAGATAGCTACAAACCGAACGCCATTTTGGTTCTAAACCTTAATACAAAATATTGGTCTTGATCCCTAATTTGAGGTCTCTTCCGGGAAGTCCCATATGGATCTGCCAGTGATTTCGGCTTATTCATATTGTTTGTGTCATTTCTTTTGTTTCCGAAAGAATTTATCTGTTTATATGTGATTTTGAAAACACTGCCGAACTGATAAGAATATCGTTTGCTTTGTTCGGTTTGTGCGATTTTAGTTTATTACAAACGACTTTTACACAAAAAACAGCTTTACAATTTATATTTGTGCAATCGTAAAGCCCTATTCACAAGTGTAATTTTTGCTGCGAGAACTTGCAACTGCAAATTGAACGCAGAACTTGCATTTTTTCATCAGCCAATGAGAAAGCGGCTGCAATAAAAATTCAGTGAACTTACATGTTCACACATGTAAATTGAACGCAGAACTTGCATTTTTATCAGCCAATGAGAAAGCGGCTGCAATAAAAATTCAGTGAACTTACATATTCACACATGTGAACTACGTTTCCAGCTATGATTTTTTATCAATTATTTGCAGCTGCAAGTTTTCGCAATAAACACTTGCACGTGTGAATAGGGCTTCAAACTTACACACTGCAGTTCTCAAAAACAAAATTTGGAGTTAAAATATGTTTGCCACATATTAATTGTGTGTTTGCTAAAGTACAAACACAAAATTGTTTAATGCATGTATAAAAAGTTGCTCCGTTTATATTCTTAAAAGTGTATATAAATAATCAGTGGCGGATCCAGGATCTCAAAATGGGGGGGGGGGCAAAATTTCACAGGTAATAAACTTATTTTTGACCCATACTGTAGTGTCTCAAATGAGAGGGGGAAATAAGACGGAGCTTATTATAAGCTGCTTATACTATTGTGTATAAAACAAAGAAATAAACAGCGTAGAACAGCAATTGACACTATATAATTTTTGTCGAGATGCTGTTGGGGGGGCCACGGCCGGGGTGGCCCCCCGTGGACTTTTCATGCCGTTCGGCGCCGTCCGTCATCGTACGTCCCCGTGCGGTATCTTATGTGAATTGCTCATGTACGACACCGTATGGTGACGGACCGCAATGGAAGGTGCCGGACGGTGCCGGACGGCGTCGCACAGGTACGGAGCCACCCTAATTCAGGTTGATTTCAGGCACTTTATAATTAAGCTTCTGTCTTGGACGTATCTTAGGTTGCAATATGTCTGAAAAATCAGCACACCGAGTGTTATATTTCAGACATATTTGTCGTATATTGCAGACAGACATATAAACTGAATATACAGACACACAGTTCTGTTTCGCCGGACACAGGAAACAGGTTCATTTTCAAGCCATGTTTTCTATAAAACTATCACACCTTGGTATCATTAGGTGGTTCGCATAGAGTATAACTATATACTGTAGTGACCCGAATGAAAGGACGGGGGGCAAAAGTCCGCAATTCCTGTTTTGAGTCTGTATCAAAAGAAGTGTATTTTCCCAGAGTACGCTTGTGGATAGAATCCAAGTCCAAAATTACTAATTTTACTTCAAAACGTATCAAATATCTGACAACTATATTAAATCTATTTAGAAAGTCAAAAAATTTCACAAAACACTTTTAAAACAATCGCTATACATCATTAACGCGATCCTATTATCGTATCTAATAGAGCTACTCTCCGAAAATGCTACGTACCTTCGGTATTGCAGATTACATTCTGTTCAGCTTAACACTCGCCGTATCCAGTGCCATAGGAATTTATTATGCAGCCGCCGCACGACGGTCCAAATACTCAAATGAACAATTTTTAATGGGCGGACGTGATTTGCCTATACTTCCTACTGCTCTGTCTTTGATGACCAGTTTTGTTTCAGGTAGTGAACTGAATTGAAAGAGAAAGTGTCATACGAGGGGTTCACATTTGAAATCCTAATTAATGAGGCTCTTAGTGGATTGAGGCCATAGATCCTAATTAGAGTTTGTATAAAAGAGAGCAAAGCAGAACAATAGTCTGACTGCTCAGATATGTAATAAACACTCAGAACACCCGCATAAATGTAATTAAATAGAAATAAGGATTTAAAGGACATGACAATCAACCAAAATGCTTCGGAGAAAGTCAGTTCTGAACAATAGTGAAGATAGAAATGCGGTGTTTTTCACTATGCGGTTCCGGGAATAAACCTGGTATTTATTCACCTGAATTTTCCGGTATTTTCGGTATTGAAATTTTTTTCATTCGAAAATTTTAGAAAAATTGGCACTTTATTCAACCTTATTTTTCGAAAATTGCCTATGCGAGTATTGCCATGATTTTCAATTTGTGCCATACTCCGTAATTACATTTTGCGTTTCCACCTATTGCATTTGGTTGAGGATTTTGCGTTCAAAATGTAATGTTTACACCATTAAAAGCGATGGAATAGCGTTAAAATGAATTTTTAGGTAACAAGTATTTTTTGTTTTCCAGGCGGTTTCGGGATTTTTTTAACTTTCCGGTTGTGGTATTTTATGTTCCGGTTACACCATTCTTGCAATTTTGGGGTTGTTCGTTTCCTAAAATGCTTCAGATTGGGCTTAGGCTCGCGCTAAGACTTATTTCGGCTTAAACCTATTCCTAATCCTAAGCCTATACCTGATCCTGAAATTAAAACATAACCGTTTGGTATTAAAGTGTACAATAGAGGCAGTCTTGCAGCCAGCCAATCAGGACTGAATGAAGCGGGGTAGCGTGCAAAGGAGAGTCGAAAAGTTTGGAAACATGAACAACGGTGCATTGCGATGTTCTGGAATAAGCTGGATAGTAGAATCTTTGAAAATGTCATTCGTTCGCTTCGCTCACCAGCAAGAAACCTTCGAATGTATTTGATACGTTTTCAGAATGACATTATATATGCAATAGATCTGACTAAGATACGGTCTATCGAAAGCGTGACAGTGGCGCTATATACTGCAAAAAATGGTGAGTAAAATTGACCCTCTCCGAAATAGGCTCTGCGAGACTACACAAACTGAGTCAAATTCGACCCTGCCAGAGTCAAATTCGACTTACTAATTCGCACGTTTGACTCCAACAGAGTCAAATTTGACTCCAGTTTGTGTAGTCCCGTAGAGCCTATGTTAGAGAACGTCAATTTGACTCACCATTTTTTGCAGTGTACTTGTGTTGCTTCGCCGCAAGGCGCCCGTTACGCCAAACGGCGTTACAAGTCGAAAAAATTACATATTCTTACGCGGAAACATGCGACAAATCCCATGTATTGTCATACCGCGCCAGACAATGACGTCGGGCGCCGTCGGATGCCATATAAAATAGCCTAAAAAGCAAGACGCAATCCTCAGTTTTACTATTTGCAGGGATCACAATCCTTGCATACCCTGGTGAAATCTACACCATGGGAACAGCGTTCGTTTGGTCTTGGATCGGCGCTGTTGGTTCGGTGATAATTACTGGCGTCGTTGTTGTTCCTGTGTTTTATCGTGTCAAATCAATCAGTTTGTATCAGTATCTTGAAGATCGGTTTCAGTCACGATTACTTCGTTTTGTTGGATCGTTCAATTTTACCCTGGGTAAAACCAAGAGTGAATGATGCATACTAATAAGAGTATGCAACTGGGTACATTCTGTGTAGCAAACAATATACTCGGCGTGCGTTGCGTTTTTGACCGTCGCCCCATTTATTTAGAGAGGGGGTACAACCGGTGCGAAAAATGACACTTTATCTATCCGACAACAAATTACAACGCTTACAATTTAATTTAGGTTTATTGTATGTGACAGCGACCCCCTTACTATACAAAGGGGCGGCCAAAAACGTAATGCCCAGTGGTACAGTACCATGTGGAACCCAAAAGTTGCACATTCTTGTATCAGGATGATGCATACTTTAACAAGACTAGGCATCTGGGTACGTTCTGTGTAGAAAAGAATGTACCATTCACTCGTTGAGCTTTTGGCCTACCCGCTTATTTAGAGAGGGGGTACAACCTGTGCGAACCATGACACTTTATCTATCCGGCAGCAAATTGTTCCGTTTACACTTTAATTGAGGATTATTGTATGTGACAGCGACCCCCCTCAAAACAAAAAGGGGTTGGTCAAAAACGCAACGCCCGGTGGCATATTTTGTACCATGCGGAACCCAAACGGTTGCACAATCTTGTCTCATGCACTCTTGCTAAAACGCAGACAATGCCTGTTATATGGGTTGCGCATATTGTGCCAAATACTTAAATAAACGAAATATATTTCAAATACCAAATAAAAAAATATTATCTTCATCTAAAATTATTGTGAAACTACTAGGTACAAGAATATTCTAATGCCCATTAGTAAGTCTATAATTAAGCCTAAAAATAAGCCTTTGGCTAAGTAAAAAAATAGTCTTAAGCATAAGGTTACTGTATTACAGTCCCGAAAAAAATTGCTTCGTCTAAAAGTAACACGGCCCTATGTTACCTCAGCGTTTCGCTACTTCCGTGCCGGTCCGGTTCAAACTGGACGCGCTCCAGGTTCAATGATTTGTGATTCGGCGAACGGTTCGCGGTTGGACCGCGGATCGTCCATTGTGATTTGGTTCACATCTCAGGCTGCAATCGGAGGTGAAAAACCCGAAGAAGCAGCCGGAGTTGAACAAAATTAACTGTCTGTAAAGTATAAATGGTTTGGTTTTAAGCTTAGTTTTTAGAAAATATTGGCAATTTTTCTCATTATTTGACTAAAATCTAAAACAAAACGCACAACACAAATAAATTTTGTAAAAATTATCCACAATTTCACTGCTGAAGTTGCCGGAACCTGCGGCAGAAATTCTACCGGAGCGGGAGTTGATTTTCTGCCGGAGCCGGAGCCGGATGCAGACCTCCGGTTGTACTCAGGTCCACATCACCACTTTGCGTTCCAAAAATTTTTCTTTAAGGCAGCGATAAATATATTTGAACATAAATGATATCTGTTATATACGTTATCAATTATCAAATATCCGAGTCTGAACAATATTAAACTATATGTTTACTTTGATTCTGAATAGAAATATCCGTTTTTAAGTTCCGGTCAAATTTATCAACACAAAAACGATGACTATGACCATTATTTTTTAGCGTCACACACTACACACAAAAAAGTATTTCTGAATTTATTCAGAAAAGTATTTTCTGTGGCAAATCGGACAAGTTTTTCTGATATTTAAGACAATTTTTCAAAAAATAACTGGAAAACGTTTATTTACAAACTTTATTTCAAAACTTTTCGGAAATCTTTTCTGTTATAACAGAAATACATTCCAAGTGCACATTGCTAATTATATTTCTTAAATGTAAGAAACTTTTTCTTAAATATCAGAAATATTATTTTGAGTGTACAGCGAAAAAAGTTTCGTGGAAACGAACTGTAGTGACCCGAATAAGAGGGGGTAGGGGTAATAAGAGAGGGATCTTCATTTTGAGTCTCAATCAATAGGAGTCCATAACTCTAATAGAAGTCCGTAAGCGGATAGCGTCCCTAAACCCTAATTAGAGTCCATAAATGTCAATTATCTTTAATTGTAGCGCATAAATGACTCCAGGACCAAACAAAGTTGAGTTCGAAACTTTAAAGCATATTTACGTTTTGAATGTAACATTCCAAAGTAACCTTGCGTTATCGGTCAAGCTTTTGATGCAAAGCAAAAACGAATTCAACGGACACTTGCAATACCGGATACATGTCTGTAACAAAGAGTGGCGGAGGGCAGGTTGAAAAAAGTCCGTAACCGAATAACAAGGGAGGTACCCTCTGGAAAAGCCAAATAAAAATCAGTCCCCCTCTTTTTCGGGTCACTGCAGTAACGTGTTTCGACCAAAATCAACTTCAATCGAATCAACATGCCATACACCAAGCTCAATAGAGGAGATATAAGTCCGAGTGCAGTCTGAAAATGTGTGGATCACTTTGACAGCTGGGTTTAGACTAACCGTTTGAATTCTAAAAGGCACAAAAGATATTTTGTGGAAATGAAATTTTCTGGATACGCGTCTGGTTTAAGGTACCCTGGTTTACATGGCGGTTGTACTGTATGCTCCATCGATTGCGTTATCAACTGCGACCGGTGTCCCAACGTGGATTTTCATTGTTTCGGTTGGAATTGTTTGTACAATTTATACAACGATCGGTGGACTTAAAGCAGTCATTTGGACCGATACGTTTCAGGTAGCAAAAAAATGTTGCAAAAATGTGTCAAAATCAACAAAAGAAAATTATTTGAAACTTTTTTTACAATTTTTCAAATTCGAAATTAAATTAATCGGTCAGATGCAAAAATACCAAAATGCTTAGAAATAATGTAAACAGAAATGTGAAATAAATTTTGCGTCATCGGAAAGAAATTGTGATTTTACACACAAAGTATTGTAATAATCCCACTGCCGAAGTTCTGCACGTAGGACGGCCAATGTAAAGAACAGCGGCGGAACAGTATTATAAGCATATTCCTATGCCTAAGCCAAGCAAAAAAGTAGTCTAAAGCTTAAGCTTACTCTATTGCAGTCCCGCAGAAAAACTTTCAGCCCCTGATCTTTACATGGGCCCGTGGGACCTCGGCTGGTGCAGCTTTACATGCCACAGTTCCACACATGGGACCTTAGCTATTGACAGCATAGAGAGCCAACCGCTTGATGGGGCATAATGGTTTAGAATTGTGGTGTAAGTGACCAAAGATTTTTTACCCCTGCTGCGCATTTACCCGCGGATATTCTATTTTTTACCCGCAGGTATAGCAGCGCAAAATTTCTTTAAGCGTTAATAGCATTTACCGCGAACGATTCACTGTTGACTCTGGCGGAGTCAAATTGGGCTCAGTTTGTGTAGTCAGGAAAAGCCTGTTTGCGAGAGAGTCAATTTGACGCCCCATTTTTTACAGTGTATACTCGCGTCAAAATTTTCATACTCGTCCCTCGTTTACCCGCAGGTACGCGTGGGTAGCGTGGCGCTCATGTTCACAGCATCCACGCGCAATTGGTGTCACTTAAACGTAATGACTTAAGTTTGACGTAGTCCCACATTATGAGACTAGAGTCTGCTGCAAAACTAAATTTTTGTTCATGTTCCCTTGTCCCATATGTGATGACTACGGCTCCTAGAAAACGTATACATTTCAAATATTACGTATTTTATATGTTGAAATCCCGCATGAGGGTTTTCGGCATATCAAATATTCATTATTTCAAAATTGCGTTTGTTCAAGAGCTGGAGACCCACACGTGGGACCAGAGACCTCAAAGTTTGATAGCACCGTTAAACTCCAAAAAGGACCACTTTGGCACTTTACGAACTCAAAATTGCCCTGTGGAAAGTGTTTACATTTTGACATGGCATATACATATACGTGAATTATGGCCCGTGTTACTTTAAGGGGCGTCCAGGTTTCTGCTGGGTCTATAAAAGAGCAGGTTTTGATGGTAGATTACGTTTTTTGGCTTAGGCTTAGGCTTAGGCTTAGGCTTAGGCTTAGGCTTAGGCTTAGGCTTAGGCTTTAGGCTTAGGCTTAGGCTTAGGCTTAGGCTTAGGCTTAGGCTTAGGTTTAGGCTTAGCCTTAGGCTTAGGCTTAGGCTTAGGCTTAGGAACTCATTTTTTCAACGCTTAGGCTTAAGGCTTAGGAATACGTTTAATCAACAGTGACGCCCCTAAAAATATTAACATTGGCCCGAATTATTATTGAACACGCATTACAGGCGGTCATAATGTTCGCTGGAGTGCTTGCGCTACTGATCAAAGGAATTATTGCTGCCGGCGGGTTTGGCCAAATTTGGCACATTTCCAATGTTATGGGCCGCTTGGCAGGGTTCATCAACGTGGACTTTAATCCAGCGCAGTATATGACTGTATGGACTGCGGCGATTGGTGGATTGTTTTATTGGTTGTGTAAGTTGAAATTTTGCAAACGTCAAAACTTGTATACCGACAATACGTCACCAAACAACTCGTAAATTTACACCTTGTGCTAATTTAAAATCTCGCCGACTCGACAATCAAACATCACCCATCATTGCTGTTTCAGCATTAGAATTTTAGACGTAAAGATTATGCTTAGGCTTAGATTTAAACAGCTGTTTATGTTACAGGTTGCCCGAGCGACAAATTGTAGTGGGATTCGTAAGGACCACGCGATATTAATGGACAAAAATATTTCTGCAAATTTCTATTAATAATTTAGCGGTTTTGTAAAGCATACGAACCAATTGCCTTAAAACCAAGCCTTCTCTGTGAGTAAACTGAGTGTAGAGTTAACAGTAGAAACACAGGTTGTGTCGCGTGAAAAAAGACAACAGTTTTTACAGTTAAGTCCGCATTTTCATACTTTTTAATTTTTCGAAAACCCAATTTTATTGCTGATTTTCACTCATTTTCTAATTTTTGGCTATACTTTTCGCTGGTTCACTATTCGAAATTTGTTTTCAGCCAAAAAATTTAAACCAAAAATATTGAAAATACAACAGTTTTTAAAGTTAAGTCCGCATTTTCACACACTTTAATTTTCCGAAAACAATTTTATTTCTGATTTTCACTCATTTTGTATATTTTCGCTTTACTTTTCGCTGGTTCACTATTCGAAATTTGTTTTCAGCCAAAAAATTTGAACCAAAAATATTGCTATATGATATGATCAGTGTTGAAGTATACAGGTATACCTTAAGTTTGGAAATAGCTCACATAAGTTTTCATGTATTTGCTTATAATTTTAATACCGTAATAAAGTTTTAAAAAGCGACGATCTTCTTTGAAAATTAATAATGGCGGCGAAAAATATTAACTTAACCCTTTCTCACATGAATATTTTCCATTTTATATTAGATGCACTTTCAAGGTAAGATTCGATCCACAGTATCTCGGGTGTGAGGCGTTTACGATGACCACTCATCTATAGGAGCTTGACGCTCGAGCCCGAGGGGGCTCTCACGTCTTGTACAGATTTTGCACTGCGCATATATGTTATAAACGTTAAACGCTGCTCACAGTGTGTGTAATGCTCGTACATTATTGTATTTAGTTGCTCATAGTATACTCTATGAGTGAAAGGGTTAAACCATTTCGTCTTTTAACGTTTCAGCGGCTTTCAGTTCGAATCAAATCGCTCTACAACGTTACTGTAGTCTTTCAACGATGCGTAAAGCTCAAATTGTGTCTTTATTAAATATTCCTGCGTTATCGCTTATATTCGGCATTGTGTTCGTTATTGGTCTTGTAATGTTCGCGTATTATGCCGGATGTGATCCAATGCGAGACCCTCGAACGGCGGTGACATCAAAAGATCAATTGGTTGTGTATTATATGCTGGAAATGCTCGGCGATTTACGTGGGCTTCCGGGTCTGTTTATGGCGTGTATTTTCAGTGGGTAAGCCGTGAAATAAACCAATCGTTTCAAGCTGTGAAATAAACCAATCGTTTCAAGCTGTGAAATAAACCAATCGTTTCAAGCTGTGAAATAAACCAATCGTTTCAAGCCGTGAAATAAACCAATCGTTTCAAGCCGTAAAATAAACCAATCGTTTCAAGCCGTAAAATAAACCAATCGTTTCAAGCCGTGAAATAAACCAATCGTTTCGAGGCGTGAAATAAACCAATCGTTTCAAGCCGTGAAAGACCAATCCTTTCTTGCCGTATTTTTGTATTCTATTTTACATTAGAAATGTATTTTAAAACCAGGATTAAAACCCAAGTCTCTGAGCAGCGTTAACGATAACGATTCAAATATAGAAACTAAAGCGCGAGATTGAAATGACTCTCGTGTCTTGTGGTGATGTTTTAAAGCGCATATACGTAATTGTTAAATACTGCACATTAAATAGTTCTTTTACTGCAGTTACCCGAATCAGAGGAGGTGGGTGTGAATAGTTTGTGATTTCGTGTGCCAGTCCTAATCAACAACTCCGCTTAAGTGTCCGTTTTTCAGTGACGCTATTCCGTTCTGGTTCAGAACTGCAGTCGTAATTCCCAGTTTAATCCCCCCAAAACACCATATATTAAAGCACACGAGTAAAGCACAAGTAAGCACAATATGCTTAACTACCGATCGGATCCTTGCTACGATGCTGATAGGTGCTTTTTGCACGTCCACTACGATACTTTAAATTAGTAGTCCCCTAAGTCACTAGCTCACACCGTATAAAACCAATGTCAACTCCAGGGTGACGTCCAAACCCCTAAATCTCCGCATAACTTGTTGGTACTGCCCGCAGGCACCGCACACTGTGGTGCTGAATTAACAAAGTCCTTAACAGCGGTTCACTGTAATTTTCAAATGACTAAGTCTCCCAAAGTACAATGTGCCAATCAATCACACCAGCAAATCGCCAAACAATAGTAATTCCGCTCACAAATAACTAAGAAAATGCCGCCGCAACTCATTACTCGACAAATATTGAATGATTATGGACGCTGGCTACAACAGCTCCGATTTTTGATTGAATTGCACAATTTGGTGTGGTTTTGGGAGTCTCGGACACTCACCAAAACCAGTTTCCAATGTGGCGAATGACACCACCCTAACAGCAACAATATATCAGCCACTAAAGTCCAGAAATGTCAATTATTTTTAACTGTAGTGCATAAATGACTCCAGGACCAAATAAAATTGAATTCAAAACTTTAAAGCATACATAAGTTTAGAAATTATATTCCAAAGTATAACCTTGCATTATCGCTCAAGCTTTTGATGTAAGGCAAAAAACGTTTAATTGGACGGATACAGTTGCAATATCGGATGTATATGAGCACCGAGGGGCAGCGGGCGGGTTAAAAATAAATTATAGTCCGTAACTGAACAACAGAGGGTTGCCTCTGGAGAGGCGAAATAAACATCAGGCACTCTCCTCTTATTCGGGTCGCTACAGTATACACAAAGATTGCGAGTAGTTGCTCACAATGCACTTTATGGTACAAAGTGGCCAATGTAAAGAACAGGGGCGGAACAGTATTATAAGCATATTCCTAAACCTAAGCCTAAGCCTAAGCCTAAGCCAAAGCCCAAGCAAAAAAAAGTAGTCTAAAGCTTAAGCTTACTCGATTCTAGTCCCATAGAAAAACGTTCCGCCCCTGATCTTTACATGGGCCGTAAAAAGTTCAGAGAAAAGTTTACTTTCCTTTTAAACGGATGAAACTTAGTTAGCGTGACAAGCGCTAGCGTTCATCACTCAATTATAACACCTAGGATCTCGAAATCAGTGGCACTATACCGGGGCGTGTACAAGGTGCTGATCATGTGATATATCTCCTCGAAATTTCTGGAGACTTGAAGAGTGCCAGTTTTACAGACAAGAGAATATAGCCTGAAGAGGTCGAAATTTTAACAGAACGTGGTCATCTCTGCCAAAATGAAATCCCAAGCTACGCTCCTGCTGAGATCTTTTAGGCGTAGGATTAGAATTATTATGGATCTACATCCTTAAGTTCGAGCGTTCATATTCTGTATGGGAGATGCATGAGCTTAAATGTTGTACCATGTACTTTTCAGGTGCATGCTAAGGATTTGAGAAATTAAAATTGATAATTATTTTCGGTAAATTTTCAAGAACATTATCAACCATTTCAAGCGGGATTAACGCAATGGCGGCGGTGACGTATGAAGACTGGGTCAAACCGCTGCTAAGACGATGTTTTGGACAGCCAACTGGGGTCAGAGAACCACTAAAATCTGACCAGATGCCCATTTTGTCGCCGTTTGCTGAATCTGCTATCATCAAGGCGCTTGGAATTAGTTTTGGTGCTATAACTATCGCGTTAGCGTTCGCTGCTCAGCCATTGGGTGGAATTCTGCAGACAGCACTCGGTGCTATTGGTTGTCTATCAGGACCAGGTCTCGGCTTAATTTTGATTGGTGTTCTTGTGCCGTGGGCAAACGCTAGTGGCACTCTGATCGGATACATTATCGCGGCTGCCGTGAACAGCTGGATTTTCATTGGACGGGTCGGTCTGAATCCAGATCCAGCGTACAGGCTAGCTACTACGTTGGCTTGCTGTTCGCTAAACGATACTAGCAACCAATCTGCGTGGACAAGCCTAGCGGTTGAAAACGGTAGCATTATTCAGCAATGGGAATATGCTGAAAATTGTACTGAGGTTTTGGAGCAATTTGGACACGAGTTGAATTTGAACGAAGGTACTTCGGTGGTACCGCGTCACAGTGTTGAATGGCTTTACTCGCTATCGAATCTTATGTTGCCATTAATTGGATTTTGGATTGTGTTCATTGTAGGAGCGTTTGTATCGTTATGTACTGGTGTGTCAAAAATCTCAGCCAGCAGACCTGAACTGGTATTTTGGTCAGCGAGAAAATTGAGTTCACCAAAATTACAAGACGTTCATTCTGAGTGAAAATATTTATTTGTATGAGACATATTTTTTTATGATTAAACGCGATGATGGAAAAATTTTCAAATGCTGTCTTTAATTTTATAAAGTCAAATTTTTTTGCGTTTAAATAAAATGCTAAATGCTATATCATTATTTTCCACTGTAAAACATTGAAATTTGTTGCAAGCTTAAGCTGTTTGATGTGTTAGTTTTAAGCCATGGTTAAAAGCGAACAATCACACATAAAATAGTGTCACTATGCTCCAAATGAACTTAATTTTGATTCGATTAACCCCTTCTCACATTGAGTTGCCTGTAGGCAACTCAGCGCAGTGTATATACGTAAATAATACATATCGCACCATGTCTCACAATTGCAACACGTATACGTAGTACTAAATCACCACAAGACGTGAGAGCCCCCTCGGGCTCGAGCGACAAGCTCCTATAGCTGAGCGGTGATGGTATACGCCTCCCACTCCAGTCACTGGAGTTCGAATCCTAGCATAAAAGTAGGTCTCAGGGAAAATAAAAAATATTCATGTGAGACAGGGTTAATAACTTTGCCAGGAGAGCAGTATGGTATTCAACCCATACGTTTTAATAGTTAATAAATAATCACATCAACAAAGCTCGCAATAGAAAATAACCATGGGCAGCGTCCCGCAAGGGATAAACCACAGCTCGGCTATGCAACTCACTAATAAACGGGAAAACACAAAAAAACGTGGTCGTTTTTACAACGCATGCTACACTACAACCACATATACCAGAAAATACTCCCCTTATGCAGCGGACGGCTGCTTTTATATCTTTTCAGTACCCTTTTTGAAAAGGTTGAATAACCCCGTAAAAATGGCTTCTAGCATTCACATTTTCAGCGTGGTTACTTTTAGAACCAGTTGAATACTTTTAGCTTAAATTCAGCGAAAACAATTATATATACCAAAATTCCGCTCGAATAGTTCTAGAAAATTTCTCGCAGCGGCAATATAAAGTTGGCATATAACGAAATTAAATTATTGCACAACGATCGCTTCCGATCAAAATTATTCAACTATCAAACATTACAGCATTTTTTATCAGCCTAATGATAAGTGATGAAACAAGGCAACAGCGAAAGTTGCGGCTCCGAAAACCGCTTTGTGGCAGGGCAGATTGTTTCTTCAAAAGTTATTAATCACTTATATGTTACCGTCTGGTATAGGTGCTATACACATTTGAGAATACAATGAAAATTGACTCGATATTATCGATGAGCGAAATTCTAATACTGTAATGACCCGAATTAGAGGGGGGACTGATATTTGTTTAGCCTCTCCAGAGGATACCCCCCTGTTATTCGGTTACGGACTGTTATTTATTTTTAACCCGCCCTCCGCAACCCTTCGTTACTGATATATATCCGGCATTGCAACTATTCGTTGAATTAATCGTTTTTTGCCTTGCATCAAAAGCTTGAGAGATAAATGAAAGTTTTTACTAAGGAATGTTACTTTCAAAACTTAAGTATGCTTTAAAGTTTCGAACTCAACTTTGTTTCTTACTGGAGTCATTTATGTTCTACAGTTAGGGGTAATTGACATTTATGAACTCAAATTAAGGTTTAGGGACTCTACCCGGTTACGGTCTCTTATTACGGATACGGACTCCTATTGATTTGGACTCAAAATGGGGACCCCTCTTACCACCTCCCCGTCTTATTCAGGTCACTATAGTATTCTAAAATATTATGTTTAAAAGAGCTAAATGTGGTGTGACTAAGGGAACTCTTACGCAGGCGAAATGTTGACAAGCCACGTTCATTGTTTAATAAATCATAATTCGCATTGGATACTAACATTAAGGACGTAGCGAGGATTGGCGATCCGTACGGTACAACTTCCTGCAAAAAATCTTTAACCTCTATGATCCAGAAGGTTATACTGTGAAACCGGGCAATAGTAATTTTTCTTGTCTCGTTGACCATTTCGGAAAACAATATGTCCCGTCTGTCTAGTGACCTCGTATTCTGATCTGGTCATAATATTTTGAGGTAGCGTTTAAAATGCTTTCTATCTGCGACTCAGCCAGTCTTTTATAGAAAAAAAATTTATGAAATATTTTACCGTCAGCATTCATAAAACATCGTCTATTGTATTTTGAGTTTTTCAAATATCAGAACAAAACAACAAAAATTTAGGTATTAAAATTGAAACGAAACACAACAAAATATAGGACAGTAAAATTTTGGTAGACGATTTCCCACATGCTTAACTGGCTACGGATTGCGTTTTAAACCTATTTTTAAATTTTAATCACGTTTTAAAAGTTTGGTTTAGAAATTTGACCAAAATCTTGTTTTGGTTCATAATTTTTTCGAATCCAGTTTAAAGTCAAACAGCAGTCGCGTCAAAGTTATACTTTTGCTGTATTTCTATAAACCAAAGGGCCAATGTTACTTTTGACGGGCGTAACAGTAGATTAAGCGTATTCATAAGTCTAAGCCTAAACTAAAAAATGTAATGTAAAATCTAAACTTACTCTTTTATTTACCCGCCAGAAACCTGGACGCCACATAAAGTAATGCACCATCCAGGTTATGCTGCGCTCGCCAATGTTAAAAAATGTCCATGTCATTATTATAAAGTAGCAATAAAATTACAGCTATTATGTCGCTTCTTTGCAGTCTATTCTTAGGACATGTTCGGAAAATGGCAGGGTATTTTGACAATGTGTTATTTCTTGCACCATAATACAATTTACCAAAAAATTTGAATGTCATGCTTAAATTTGAATTTGCAACCAAAATTTTGAAATTTTTCTAAAAAATTTGAGTTTTATCGGCAAAATTTGAATTTTCAAGCTAAATTTTGAAGTTTTCCGGCAAAATTTGAATTTTATCGACAAAATTTGAATTTTCCCAACAAAATTTGAATTTTCCCGCCAAAATTTGAATTTTATACCAAAATTTGAATTTCGCGCCAAAATTTGAATTTCGCGCCAAAACTTAAGTTTTCCCGCCAAAATTTAAATTTTCCCGCCACAATTTGAATTTCGCGCCAAAATTTAAATTTTCCCGCCAAAATTTAAATTTTCCCGCCAAAACTCGAATTTTCCACCAAAATTTAACTTTTCCCGAAAAATTTGAATTTTCCCGCCAAAATTTGAATTTCCCGCCAAAATTTAAGTTTTCCCGCCAAAAATTGAATTTTACCGCAAAAATTTGAATTTTCCCGCCAAAATTTGAGTTTCCGGGACAAAATTTGAAAAATTATAAGAAATTTTAAACTTTGCCGTTTCTAACCATTGGCCGTACAATATCCACTGTATTTTAAAAGGGTGATATTTTTAAAACACTATTTTTGCCACGTCGCTTTATTTTGTAGGTCATTCGTATAGCTAGCTAATAGTTTGGACACTATTTTTAGAGAGTGTTCGCAAATTAGCTAGCTATTAAAATGGTGGGACATTTTTTGACATTGGCGAGCGCAGTATAACCTGAATGATGCATAACATGGGCCAACCCAAACATGACGTTTTTGCTATAAATATGGATGTCAAGTTCTGTTGATAGTTGCCGCTTTAGTAGCAATTTGGAGACCAACATCGTAGACATTTTGATATCCGGTGACATCTCAGTGGCGAATCCAGTAGGACATGGGGATGTATACTCTCGTCCGCTCTGTGTGCTGAAGGTTTTGCGATGCAAATAGTTCAACTGTGAAGCTTACAATATGTTTTCAAGCCAGATTGGTGAAAAATGTGCCTAAATTACAATATACGATTAAAAGTTTATAACGTGATTTCGGTAAAATATTGGATCATAAAAAGTATTCAATAATCAGGTAACCTGGATCTGTCGCGCTGAACGTTCCACGTATACGACCGTACATTGCAAAAAATGGCCAGTCAAATTGACTCTCTCCAAAATAGGCTTTTCGGGACTACACAAACTGAATCAAATTCGACTCCACCAGAGTCAAATTCGATTCACTGATTCACACGTTTGACTGTGGCGGAGTCGAATTTGACTCAGTTTGTGTAGTACCGAAAAGTCTATTTCGGAGAGAGTCAATTTGACTCACCATTTTTTTGCAGTGTACAGAAAGATCGCAGCCATCTTGAGTAAACAAGCAAGTAGTGTGCGTCAGCTTAATCATTTTCTCGCATAGAGTATACACTAAAAAGCCTACATTTCCTGAACTGGGTATGCAAAATGATACACATTACGTAGTTTAAGCTTGCTCTGCGATGTGAAAAATGGTGAGTCAAATTGTCTCTATCCGAAATAAGCTTTTCCGGACTACACAAACTGAGTCAAATTCGGCTCCACCAGAGTTAAATTCGACTCACCCGAGTCGCTCAGTGGGTCAAATTTGACTCTGACAGAGTTGAATTTGACTCAACTTTTGTAGTCCCGATTTGCAGAGAGTCAATTTGACTCACCATTTGTTGCAGTATGCAATCGCGGGAGTTTTTAAACATTTGAATTAAACGCAAAGTTTAATATTTTAACTTTAACTGATACTCGCATGCATGGTAACGTTGACAGCCCATATTAATAACAGTGGCATGCCCTTTATAAGCCAGAGTGCCCGAGATACTTAATAGAGACTTGAGGCTTACAGGCTTTGGCTTTGAGTAACGTTTTTGTTTATGGTTTGACCTACGCCTGACAATAGGTTTAGGTTTAGGCTTAGGCTTTAAGCGAGCAGCTCGTTGTAGTTAATGTTTACAACGGTAAGTAAACTGAATTCCTAATATTTGAATAACATTTTAGAAAACTGTTCGCTTGTGTCAGTATTGTTCTAAAGCATTTTTCGAACCAAAATTTCTGCAACAATATTATAATACCAGGGGTTATTTTTATTTGCAAGTATACCATCGACTTTGCTTGGCGCTATTCTGGGCGTGTGGCGCCGTTAGGCGCCGGACGGTGCCACACGTCAAACCATTTTTGTTTTGATATCTTGTTCCATGCGGTAATAAACGTGCGTTACCGTACGGTGATAGACAGCATCTGACGGTGACGGACGGCGCCGGACGTCATCTCCACCCTTAGGTTGCATTGTTTAAAACTCAGTCACAAAATGTTCAAATTTGAAACTCAATTTATATTTGAATTTTTTTCAAATTTCACAATTTTTTATAAACCAACACAGTTTACCGCAATTGCTATGCGTATGATACTGGTAATAATAGTCATAACAGCCCCGTGCGTCGTTCAAAGTAACCTGTCATCTTCATCGACATTTGAAGAAGTTTTTGGAGGTGGAACAAGCGGAAACAACGCAACGTGAGCTTGCTGCATGATCTATAGGCTGAATTGACTATAGCTATACTATTCGGGACCTCGCCTCAGCGAGGTCGTGTTTAGTTGGTTGTTCGCGTATAATTTGCATACGCACGTATGTCTATTATAACTGTAATATCATCATATATATATTGGCTACTTTTGCCCTGGACAGAGATTATATATTTGTTGAAGCTACACAAGGTCTGTGGATAATTATAAATATATATATTGTAATTGGACGAGCTATCTCCTAGAATGCGTTTCCAATTTCGTTGGGTGGCCCCAATTCTAGCCAGTTATACCCGATGACCTGTTACCACTGGCCGCAAAACGTGACGGAGCGGATCATAGAGTCTGTACAACTAAGTAACGAGTTTTAACAATAGTTTTGCAAGAAATATTACTTGTTAAAGCTGGAACAGTCACGATACGTATTGATTTGGGCATCGTTTCAGCTAATTTGAGTATGCATACGCCTAAAACATTTATGTTATACACTGCAAAAAATGGTGAGTCAATTTGACTCTCCCCGAAATAGGCTTTTCCCGACTCACAAACTGAGTCAAAATTCGACTGCGCCAGAGTCAAATTTGACTCACTGAGCGACTCATTAAGTCGAATTCGACTCCGGCGGAGTCAAATTTTGACTCAGTTTGTGTAGTCCGGAAAAGCCTATTTCGGAGGGAGTCAATTTGACTCACCAGTTTTTGCAGTGTAGTGTATTTGAATTTATTACTAGCACTCTATGTGTTTGGCATGAATAAAGCCAACTTTTTTCTTGTGTCATACAATACCAACTTCCGTAATTCTATATATTGCATTTTTCATGTAACAGTTACATTAGATCCAGGTTTAGGCCGGCTGCAACCGAAGCCGGAGTGGCAATACGCAGTTGTAAAATTTTAGGAAAAAAATAAGATCGGATATGTCCCACTTTTAGAAATTTCGCATATATGGAAAAACTTTCAAAACCAAAAATTACCGAAAAATTCCGGTGAAAAATACTGAATTTAATATACATTGAGCCGGATCGTGTGAAAATATTTCACTACAGGAACTGAAATTCCGGTTGAACCCGGGCTACGGTCTATGAAGGTTTCAGAGCAACAATGGATAAGAAAGTCCACGAAAAATACGTCAGACTCTTGGTGAAATTGATTCGCAAGCACATGTTAAACGAATACAACACCGGAAAAGCAACGTATAAAAGCGATGGGCTTAAAAAGTTTGTGTAATTTCAAAATGTTATCCAAAAAATTACAATTAAATTATTTTCGATATCGCAACATTTTTGTCGCCTCGGACCGCCACCAACCTGCCAACCGAAATTTTCCAAACCGACACATTATAGATCGGACAGTCTATCGAACACCATATAGTGTAGTGACCCGAATAAGAGGGGGGGGACTATTATTTATTTGGTTTTTCCAGAGGGTACCCCCCTTGTTATTCGGTTACGGACTGTTATTTATTTTTAACCCACGGTCCGCCGTCCTTCGTTACTGATATATATCCGGTACTGCAATTATCCGTTGAATTAAACGTTTATTTGTCTTGTGTCAATAGCTTGAGCGATAATACAAGGTTATACTTAGGAATGTACTATCAAAATTTCGAACTCGAATTATTAGGTCCTGGAGTCATTTATGCGCTATAATTAGGGTTAATTGACATTTATGGACTCTAATTAGGCTTTAGGGGGTCTATTCGCTTATGGAGTCGTGTTAGGGATACGGACTCCAATTGATTCGGACTCAAAAGAGGGAACCGGCCCCCTATTACTACCCGAATTCAGTACGCTTAGATTTCGCTTCAGTGGTTTATACTCGCGATAATGCTTAGGATTAGATTTAGGCTTCCGTAGCAGTCGAGCGATGAGTTGTCGTAGATTTCAACTCTTTATACAATCAGTTAGTAAGGCACTGCGCAAGGAAGCAAAAACTAGAAAATTCACAAAGATATTTGAAAAATATTCAAGTTTATCACATTAAGATTGAAGCTATGTAAACGACTTTTTTGTATGCTGCAAAAACTTGTGTAAAACGCCCAAGAAAAGACCCGGGTTGGTTCGGGAGTATAAGGTTGGTACCCCTGGAATAAAGCCTCTGCCACCCAGTTATTGGCGGGTCCCCCTTAAGGTCTGATCGAGACTGGCGCCTTCAGCGATAGTTCTTCTACTCCGCTGATGATTCATGCCCGTGATCGGGTTTCCGATGCAAGCTCGTAGTGCACTGATACTTATAGCCAGCCGATCTTTCTGGACCTTAAAACCGCTCAGACAAGGTTACCAGATAAAAACTGTGAGACGACCTGAGGCCGGCTGCGGTTTATACACTTCAAAAACTCGAACATTTGTCAAGGAAATCTCGGGGCTAGGTGACTATCCTAGTGCACTCCTGCCCCGAATAAAACTACTCACCACAGGGGAGGATGGTTACCGCTACCATTCGGTGATCCAAGAAAAATATTGAAGTGTGGGGATGGGTAAAAAGGTATTGGACAAAAAGAAAAACGAAAAATGGTGACTATCCTAGTGCACTCCTGCCCCGGATAAAATTACTCACCACAGGGGAGGATCATTACCGCTACCATACGGTGATCAAAGAAAAATATTTGAAGCTGTGGGGATTTGGTAAAAAGGTATTGGACACAGAAAAAACAGAAAAATCGATGACCCGCACCGTCCATTTCTAGGACTACGAAAATTTTATATTCGTAACGGCCAAAAAAGTTCTCAGGGCCAAAAAAGAAAAATGTATATGGGAAACGTACGTACAAGAAAAAAGCGCCTGGGTCCGGGTAACATTAACAAAGTCCAACCCGGGTGCGTTGGGCCATGGATCTTACGCAAGCGGGTCCAGACTAAACACAAACAATCGCGTTCAGCGGAAATAGCTGTGGCGCAAATGGGGGAAAGAAAAAAAAAACAACGGGTAAAAAATAAGTACCGCAATCATCGCCTGCAACAAGGAAGTTGAAAATTAAAACCTCCCAAAAAGTAATTCGGACTTACAACGTCCTTTTTATGAAAATGGACACCTGTAATTTATTAAATGGACAAACGAATTAAAGGATTATAACGTCTAAAATTAAGAAAAGAACTAAACTATAGTTCAAACAATACAAATTAATTACCGACTATTTCTAAAAACAACCGCCATTTCTAATACGCTACATTCCATCACAACTTTTTAGATAAATTTTAAAAGACA
>JASANG010003471.1:0-39068 GCA_030248215.1 Enoplolaimus lenunculus
GTAAAGTAAGGGGGACTTTATTATTTTATAACCAAAAAAATTTGTGAGGGCGAAGGATTGTAAGGTAGGGACATTACCATTTTTATCACAAAAAATCCTGCTGGAAAAATTGTAAAAAATTGTGAAGTAGGGAGGGAGGGACCTTGCAATATTTAACACAAAAAAATTACACATGGTGGGGTGTACGCCACCCCCCCTCTGGATCCGCAGTCGCCGGCGTTAAGGTTGTCGGGCCCCCAAACAGGTCCGACGAGGCCTCCAAAAATGTTTCGCATTCCGTGGTTAGCGAAAAAATTTAGTTTGCCAGAGTGGAGCAACCTAAGGGTCGCCCACCACCAATTTAGGGTTTTGAGGCGCATCCGCCGGCACTGTTGCTCCCATCTTCGAATATCATCCGCCGCAACATGCAGTGCACTGCTACAGACAGTGGCGGATCCAGGATCTCAAAATGGGGGGGCCAATATTTCACAGGTAATAAACTTATTTTTGACCCATACTGTAGTGTCCCAAATAAAAGGGAAGAAAACAAGAGGGAGCTAAGCTGCTTACACTATTTTACACTATTGTGTATAAAACAGATAAATAACCAACATTGAACAGCAATTGACACTCTATATAATTTTTGTCGAGATACTGTGGGGGGGGGCACGGCCGGGGTGCTCCCCATGGATCCGCCATTAGCAACAGATTGTCAAATGTTGCTTTTTGTTCAAAAACTTTCGGAGGGGATTGCGAAATATTTCTCCCTTCTCTTCTTTTCTATACTCGCTCCTGCCTGCCGGGAAGCTTGTATCGGCATATACCCACCCAAATCGGACGGCTCGTAGCCAAGGAGGGCAGGGTGGTTCAGACATTTTTTGGAAAAAATTTTGGCCCCCTAGAAAATTTTCAACCTTGCTTATAAAGTTTATCGAAAACCCTTGTATTTCTATCCTGAAAATTTTTTAGCCACCCCTAACAAGTTGAACTAGCTACAAGCCTGACTCGGGGCCCATTCATAAGGCGAGCCAAAGGTGGGACGAGCCCCCCTGGAAAAATTCTCCTCTTGCTACCCCTGGAAAACTTTCAACCTTGATTTCACTGGCTGCAGGTCTCGCCTGGATATTCAACTTTGCCTGTACTGGCTCCGGGTCTCGCCAGGCCCAAATAACACTCAAAGATACACTCTAATACATAATGCGCGGACAATATTAACTCCTATATTATATATGTTTATTCTTCGTGTACACATTATAAACATAAACCTACAGTGTTGATATACAATTTTACAGTCTATTGTTTGGGTGCCGCAATAGCTCAGTTGGGAGAGCGTTAGACTGAAGATCTAAAGGCCGCCTGTTCGATCCAGGCTTGCGGCAACGTTTTGGTTTTTAGCAATAAACAATTATCCAAACCCGAAGTTATAAATGTCGACATTTTTTGTGAAAATTTTCTCAAAACGATTCGCGCGTAAACCATTTTTCACCACGGATTGAGTTCTGCATGTACTTTTTTAATGCACTGGTGACGGCCTATAGCCAGAGGGGGACAGAGGGATGCTCAGCGCGACTCTCGAAAAATTTTTTGAGCCATTGTTCCCGGACTACTGAGTTCTGTATATACGTCCAGGTCAGTGACGGATCTAAGTGCCACAAGTACCGTCCCTCAAGGGAAATGTCAGCAAAAAATTTGATATATATGTACAGGCGGCGGGCCTATAGCCAGAGGGGACACGGATGGTCAGCCCGCCTCCGAAAAATTTGTCGCGCTCCTAGAAAATTGTTAACCTATTTTGTAAGTTATCGTAAACCAGGGTCGGAGCAGCCACTCCTCCACCCAGATCGGTTGAAACAGAAATCGCCGAAGTTTTAAAATGCGTCTGGCTATACTCGGTCGCGAGTTTGGACGGGGCCCCCACCCCTGTCTACTCCGAAACAAGGCGAGCTGGCTACGGGTCTGACCGGCGGATCAAAGGCGCGCCCAAGGCTAGGACCTTCGGTATTGAAATTTCGTTGTTCTTCTCGCCCGCGACCATTTTTCACTGTTATATATCGTGTGCTCTCGTCAAAAGCCATATCAAGAAATCAGTCTGTTGCGTCGTATGCTTGCAATTCTTACATAATATTTTACTTTGTAACTGCAGAAATGTTAGCTTTTCACTCGCTTCAATATCAGAGTTTCATTCCACTATTCTTTGTATGGGTTGATACTTCTCCGTCAGAAATTTTTTATATACGTCACTAATTTTGCTTATAAACGATGAAATAAAACAATCTTACCTTGTTTCCTTCACATTTTAGGCCATTGTGGCAGTACTTAAACTAATGCAATTCAATCCTTATTTACCCGAGTTTCACTCACGATCCAACCGTAAAACCTTAACGCAAATGTAATCGATAATAATGCACAAACTCCGCTGAAACGAGAATATCACCAATCCGTAGGTACCAGCTCAAACTCAAGAATGATTCCGGTCCCGGCTACCCATACGCGTCTCGACCTCATTTGCATATCGCCGACACCCACAATTGGGTGTCCACTATGCGGTTGAGGTCCAGAGCCACACACCCTGTTACTTCTTTTCCTGCCACAAAACACCACAACAACAACAACAATAATACTGTTATCTGCACAACCAATCGCAAAGCACCATTTTGGTGCTGACATAGCCTAGCTATGTCGTTAGTCGCAATTTAGGCCAACCAAATATGCACAATTAATCAACGACATTTTACGGCCACGCAGGGCCCAGGTAAGTTAAACATTGCGGACACAGCCGCCATAGCATAGTTTTACCAATTCTACGCCTTGTAGCAACGCCTAAGCCTAACTTAAGTTCTAAGAGAGACTAGGTGGCGCCACGGACTCCCTTAAGGTGTGGTTTTGATATTTGGTTTTAATTTATGTTTTAGTTTTTAGTTTGAAATAGGTTTGAGAGTGACCGAGCCACCTACAGTACGCATACCTGTTATTCGGTTACGGACTGTTATTTATTTTCAACCCGCCCTCCGCCGCCCTTCGTCACTGATATATTCGGTATTGCATCTGTTCGTTGAATAAAAATATTAATTTTGGAACCATCCTATTTCACACGCCACATTCGCAAGCCAAGCGGCCGGAAAGCTACGCACAATTTTAAACTTGATGGGTCCCAGCGCAAAAAATTTAGCTTTTGTACAGTCCTGATTCGGACATACCGTGCGCGTAAGCGAAACGAGCGAAAAGCTAGACGTAAAGTTTGAATTAAACGACTTTGTACCAGTCTTAAAACGTTTCTTGGTTCCTGAATTAAGGGCATATATAGACCCTCAAAACATTTTGACATCTGGCAAACGCATACAATCCTTTTTCATACAACATCAATTCTCGGTTTGTTTTGCAGCCTGCGGCAGTTACAAATCCGTTGAATCAAGAGTGGACGATGCATACTTCAACAAGAGTATGCAACTGCGCACATTCGGTGCAGAACAGCATGTCACTCAAAATAATATTTCTGATATTTAAGAAAAAATTTCTTACATTTGAGAAATATGATTAGCAAGGTGCACTTGAAAAGTATTTCTGTTATAACAGAAATGTTTTCAAAAAACGTTTTGAAATAAAGTCTGAAAATAAACGTTTTCCAGTTATTTTTAGAAAAATTGTCTTAAATGTCAGCAAAACTTTTCAGATTTGCCGCAGAAAACTGTTTTCTGAATAAATTCAGAAATACTTTTTTGTTTGTACCCGGCAAAGGTTGCGTTGTTGGCCTACACTCCTTTTTAGAGGAGGGTACAATCTGTGCGAACCATGACACGTTATGTA
This sequence comes from Enoplolaimus lenunculus, assembly GCA_030248215.1. Taxonomy (NCBI): domain Eukaryota; kingdom Metazoa; phylum Nematoda; class Enoplea; order Enoplida; family Thoracostomopsidae; genus Enoplolaimus; species Enoplolaimus lenunculus. The sequence continues at coordinate 3,784 of JASANG010003471.1, forward strand.
TCCGGTATGTAAAATTGCTCTGCTTATAGTTTACTTTATGGTTATTACATGTGACAACGACCCCCCTGTAAACAGGGAAGGGTCGGCCAAAAACGCAACGCCCGGTGGTAAATTTTTTATGCCATGCGGATCGAAAACAGTTGCACACTCTTGTATCATGCACTCTTGGTTGAATTAATATTCAAGACGATCATGTCAAACCCAATAAATGTTTTCCAAATTAACAATTTTTAGCACAGCTGTTCAGTTGATGGCGCCGGCCCGAGTATATATAGACCAGGGCCGGAACATTTTCCTACGGGGCTGTAATAGAGTCAGCTTATGCTTTAGACTAACTTTTTTGCTTAGCCCTAGCCTTATAGGCTTAGGCTTAGGCTTAGGAATAAGCTCATCCTTACGCTTAAGGTCATACTTAGGCGTATGCTTACACAGCAATAAATAGTGAGTCAAATTGACTCTCTCCGAAATAGGCTCTACGGGACTACACAAATTGAGTCAAAATTCGACTCCGCCAGAGTCAAATCCGATTCACTAAGTCGCATGTTCGACTCTGGCGGAGTCGAATTTGACTCAGTTTGTGTAGTCCCGTAGAGCCTATTTCGGAGAGCGTCAATTTGACTCACCATTTTTTGCAGTGTAGGCTTAGGAAAACGCTTGTACTACTGTTGTATCATTGACCATGGCGCCGAAGAAAGTGATTGGTTAAAAATACCACCAGTTCGGCAACTTTTTACGCATTTGACAATGGTGTGCGCACCAGCTGAATGAATTATTGAGCATTGTTAAATGTTTCGCCACTAAAAAAAATTGGTTTGCGAGAAATTTGCGAAACTAAAGAAACTTACGCTCTGCGCTGATGGTTATAGTTTTTCGGCTAAGTGTCGGTTACATATAAATCACGCATTTGCCAAGTTTTTGCCTAAGCCTTTGCCTAAACCTATTATACTCTAATCCTTTACCAACTTTTTGCCTAAGCCTTTGCATAAACCTATTAGTCTAAACCTTTACCAACTTTTTGCCGAAGCCTTTGCCTAAACCTATTACTCTAAACCTTAGTCAAGTTTTTGCCGCAGCCTTTTCCAAAGTTTAAATCGTAAGCTTTTGACTTTCTGTCGAGAATCGAAGATAAATCGTAAGCTTTTGACTTTCTGTCGAGAATCGAAGATATAGTAAATACTCGTTTGTAGCAGGTGTTTGGACCCGCTCTATTGTAAAATATTGTAGATACAACGAACCCAATTTTAATATAAATTGAAAGGTCCGCAAATTTACTGTTCAGATGGATCCTTTGAGCTTATTACGTCCTGACGCAAAACAACAACAACAAAGGTACTGTGTTTTTTTCAGCGACTTTTTAAACTTTTTCACTGATACTCAATATTCACTAGTCGGTTTTGTCGTTGTTTTTTTGAGGAAAACTGTTTTTAACGTTGTATTTTGTGTTTTTTACGGATTTTTTACTGTAAATTTCATGACCACAACAACAACAACAATGACAATGTCATCAAGGGCACAAAGCCTTATTTTTATCACTGTGTTATAGATCGCGTATAACGCGACATCGTGGCAGAAATAGCGGTGTAGTATTAACTGTTCGTTTGTAAACGGCCGCAATTATGGCATCCAGCTGGTTTAAAAAAACATTAAAATAAACTGGCTATACCTACAGCTGAAAATTGACCAAATTTTGACTCAAAAAATTTGGTTGTTGACAAAAAAAACTGAAAATCATGAACACGTAACTGCTACGCTTAATTGCACATCCCTCGGCCGAGCGAGAGTTTACTCAAATTTGCACAGTTATTTTTTATTATTTTCAAAATTGCTAAAAAATACACTGCGTTTTTTTAACAATTTTGAAATGATACTGTGCTATTAATGTTATTGCCGGCAGTCGACCGCACTACTGCAATTCGGGGCTGCTGACTGTGCCTAGGGGTTAGGCACACAAATGTAATCATGTGTGAAATTTGTGGAAGAGTATGCGTATATATACCAAATCAATAATTTGCCACATTTTAGGACTTTTAAAAGTTTACAATACCTTCCAGTTTGGACCCATCCGAAACATGAAATGTTGGTGGAAACGACGCATATTTTTTGATGGTTCGAGACGCTGTTATTGTGATGTTGTTTTCTTGTTATGGATTACGTAAATTTATCCGTAGTTATCGATTCAATTTTGTTTTTTGCAAAATCTTTTAAACTTTTTTAAAAAAGTTAACTTTTTTAAAAAAGTTAACTTTTTCAGTACCGCTCGACCGTATACTTAAAACCAACCAATACAAAACACAATTACCCCCATAGTTTACTGTATTAAACGCAACTTAATATGACGACCCAATCGTGATATTAATTGCGAACGCAACAATTGCTAAAACTGCAATATTCGCTTATAGAAATTGTTTTTGGTTATGGCGACTTTTGGACAATGCTCAGTAATGAATATAGCAGTGAAAAAGGACTTAGCGTATGATTAATATTATATTAATAACTCTTCAATTAAAAGGGTTTGAATTGAAACTTGAAACCACGGTGTGTATATATTGAATATGTCTATCACCTATGATCAATTGGTCTTAGGTCGTGTAATATTTGAACTGCGCTGTAAATTCCGATGAGTTGATTAATAATTGGTTATTTCTGGGTATTTCTGGGTTAGTAATAGTAAACATTAGCTCACTCTGAGCTGATTTAATTCTGGATTAATTAATTAACACAGAATGAGTTCAATCAATTCAAAATGCTGAGTTCTGAAAGACCTAATTCATAGTTCACACCGTTGAGCGGATTCAACTTATTCTGAGTTAAAATCAACTCACTGAATTTTACAGTGTAACTTGGTATAAGCTTTAACGTTTGCTTACATATTGCACTCAATCACTAGACTGTGCAAAATGCATAGCAGACTATGGCAGTGTAGTTTGCTGGTTTTAGAACTCACAATTAGCAGGCCGTAGGTGCTATACACAATTGAGAGAGAATATAAAACTGCTCATTTTACCTGTTCGCCAACGTTATTTCGCTTTGATAATTTAGTTTGATCTTCAGATAACCAGAATTTTTTAATACATATTCGACAGTAAATATTTAATACTTCAATCAGGCAAGATTTTTTGAAAATCACAACAAACAACCATTGAAATCCGAACCAGTAAAAGGCAGAGAATTATGGTAAAAAAATTAATGGTCAAAAATAACTTAAATTGTATAGACCACATCGTTCGAAATTTTTTTTGGCCCATGCAAAAATAAAGGACGGAAGGTTTTTCTGCGGGACTGCCATAGAGCAAAGTTTAAGCTTTATATATATTTTTTTGGTTAGGTTTAGGTTTACGAATGACCTCATTCTATTACGCATAAGGCTAAGGCTTATGGCTATACTACTGTTACGGTCCTGTTCTATACATTGGCCGAAATTTTTAACCAAACTTAAAATTGTTAATTTTGCGATTATGAGCAAATTTTTCAACGAAACGGCTATCAGCGATATTTGACTAATCAGTTAGAATTTTAAAAAAATAGCGTCCGCCGCTGGGTGGAATTACTATGTAGACGTCACAGAAACTATTACTTAGCTATATAGCATTAAAGGACCATAGCTGTAAAGTCTGAAACACTCACGCCTGTAGCCAGCTCGCCTTGCGGGAAGTCTATAAAATTTCCATGAGGAGCGTATAAGGGTTTTCATTGACTTACAAGCAAGGTTGACAATTTTTAAGGGTCGCCAAAATATTTCCAGAGGGCGCTGAGCTTCCCTGCCTCCCCTTGGTTACGGGCCCGGCAACACTGTATGATAGAAAATAATTTTAAAAAATTCAAATTTTAAACAATTTAATTTAATTTTAAAATTTTTTCGGTGTTGAATACCAGGTTTCCGTTTAATCTGAGCTTTATACATATAAGCAGCAGCCGCGGTCGACAGTGGTTGCATGCTCCAAGACAGAAAGGTTTGCACTTCTCAAGCTTGTGTTACTGAAATATAGAAGACTTCAAACAATAGTAATAATAATATTAATAATAATAATAATGATAATAATATATAATAACAACAATAATAATAAAAAATGATAATAACAATAATAATAATACTTATTGAGCATATTCAGTCGAAAACGGAACCTCGATTCGTAATGATGAGTGAAAATTTTGCACGTTTTTAATAAATTAATCAAATTTTATACACTTAAACTGATACATGTTCGCTTTCCCCAAACAGTGTCTTTCATCCCAACAAATAACACTTGGAATATTAAAGCTTAGGCGTTAGGCTGAGGGCTGGTTAGACTTAGGCCTTTTTGGCCTTATATATCTAAGGTTTTAAGGGTTTGGCTTAGGCTTCAGACAACCGTCAAATATATAATGCGGGAAAACTTTTGACCAATATCAAATTAACCATTAACGAGTAGGTAAAACTGCACTGGCTAACAATTACAAGCTTTAACATAACCTATTGCTCGCGACGGCTATATTTGCAGTTTTGATCCCTGTTCCATGTCGCAACTGTTGCAAGCTGGATAGCGTCCGTTCCTTCTCGTGCTACACTTACACCAACGCCCAATGTCAATGTGTCAAAAAACGCGGAAATAACTTGATTATGTAATCAATAGTTTTTTTTCACTCATCTGTCAATTTATTTATTTCTTAAAATATTTGTTCGGAAAATGAAAAAAAAAGATAATTTTTATTTATAAAAATTCATATCCAATTTCGCGGCCGTGAATATAAAATCGTCGCTGGCTGAGTTTATATAAAAGTACCGAGCCACCGGGCAGCGGTTACGATCAAAATATAAATTGTAGACGGACGAATCGTCCGTTTCGGTCGATTTCACATACAACAGCACTACGCCCTATTTGAGAGATAATTTTGGTGGGTTTTTTACTTAATCCCAACGGCTGCGTCTATTTTATTAATCAAACTTTCGCTTCGGAATATTTTTTCAAATAAAATTTAAAATAACTTTTAGTATGCACAATTTGAGTTTGAGCAGACACGTTTGTACTGCTGTTACGTGAAGGGCGGATTGAAGTTTGACAATGAATAATTACGTATATACGGAAAATCATACCAAACGATAACCGTAAATTAATTTTGAGCACGTCTATTATAATATTGACCACGGCAAAAAATGGTGAGTCGACTCGTTTCGAAATGCGTTCTACGGGACTACACAAACTGAAATTCGACTCCGCTACAGTCACACGTCCAACCTCGGTGAGTCAAAATTGACTCTGGCGGAATCGAATTCGACTCAGTTTGTGTAGAGTCCCGTAGAGCCTATTTCGACGAGAATCAATTTGGCTCACCATTTTTTGTAGTCAATAATTGCTCAATCTTACTTTGAAATATAGTTATTTTACAGTCAACAATAAATTGTCACGGTTTGAAATTGACCTCAAAGCAATTGATTATGTAGGCCCATTTTCTCAAATACCTATAGCTCCTCTAAGAGTATCATCGGTTAGCAATTGGTTTTCAAAACGACTCAGTCCTGCTGCAGTATTGCTAATTTAAACTCGGTACTGCCGCAGGGCAAGTTTAGTGCGAAAAAATGTGCTGAATTTCAAGCCACGACATTTGCTGGTTCGAGAGTTACAAGACCTATATCACTAACTGGTGACATATGTTATATGTATTTAAGAATACGGGATCTTGGTTGAACCTTTACTTCCTTTTGAGTAGATTAAATACCGATCGGAACAGTTTAGCTGCGAAACCGCTGTCTTTACACTTTGAACCTCAAATTTGCAAGGCGATATTGTTTCTGTTTAAACTTAATTCATCGTAAATTTTAATTAATTAAACAGCAGCCAGACTCTGATCCTTTGACATTGCTGACTGTTAAGTGTGTAACAGTAGTCACAAAGCATATTTCTAAAAATAAAGCTCAGCCTGAGGATAAGCCTAACACCCAGCTTAAGCTCAAGTCGACGTAAAAATATTCTAAAGCCTAAGCATACCATATTGCAGTCTTGCAGAAAAACGGGATTCCACTTAAAGAAACATGGCCCGAAGTACTTCAGTCATATCGGCACTACAATTAGTCTCGTTGAGGTATTCTATCATGGTTCTGTTCTATTTTCCCACGCTCATTGACTATATGGACATTAGAAACAACAGTCGTCAGACCGTAAAATCCTAAAATTTGAATTTCATACGTTAAAATCGTCTTAAATTTTAATGAAATCCCGTCGTCTTACGAAATCCTTTGATCCTGGCAGAAGAATATTTTGCGTAACAGACACCCTGCTAGCAGTGTTTTAACGTGTTGATTGCTCTCAAGAGTCAAGTATGTTACCGATCCGTTTTGTGTCCGCCGCATCGATATAAATTCCAATGAATAATTGGCCCATGTAACGAACACAGCCTGATCGTTTTCTGGCGGGACTGTAATAGTGTCAGTTTAAGCTTTACACTCACTTTTTTTCCTTCGGTTTAGGCTTAGGAATAGGCTCATTCTTGCGCCTAGGCTTACTGTTAGGTTTAGGCCTTAAAATAGGCTCAACCTTACGCCTAGGTTTGGGCTTAGGCTTAGGAATATGCTTCTACTACTGTTCCGGCCCTGTTCTATACATTGACCGAAAAAATTTCTATTTTTGTGAATTTTGCCTGAAGCTGCAAATTTGTATGAGCGTCATAGACCAAAGGGACGATGCTGCTATGGCAAGCGTTGAAGTAGTAAACGCGAAGATATTAATAAACCTTAAGCTTCCAGAACAAAGTTATAACTAAGCTTAGACTTTAAGTTTATAAGCCTTAGAAAAAAATCAGTCTAAAGCTTGAGATGTCTATTGAAATCTCGCGGAAAATCGGTTTGACCCCAAAAGTCACCTGGGTCGCCCATAAAATGTAACAATATTTTAAAAAAACAGCGTTAATATAAGTTTCCGAGCTTTGTAAAACCGGAAATTGAAGATTAAGATAAGAAATCGACGAATCAGAATGTAACAACAGCATTTTAGAATGATTCGAAATTTCCCTTTGAAAAGTAATCCTAATTAAAGCTAGAATGCTCCACATACGTATTTTAGACACTGTTCCAGTTGATTGTAAAAACGTATATATTAATTATGATGTAAATTATTTAATGTTTGATGCGTTGCGTCATTTTTTCGGAACTAAAGTATGTTTGGGGTGGGTTGGTTTCAAATATTGCAACCAAGTCGACTAGTAAGTAAACACTTGCTCTATAACCGAAATGACCAGTTGTAAGCGGTTAACCCCGTTCTGGTTGCTCATTGTACTACAACTTGTACTTAACCCGTTCTCACATTGAGTTGCCTATAGGCAACTCAGCGCAGTGTATATATGTTAACTAATATATATCGTACCATGTTTAACAATTGCAACACGTATACATAGTACTAAATCACCACAAGACGTGAGAGCCCCCTCGGGCTCGAGCGTCAAGCTCCTATAGCTGAGTGGTGATGGTATACGCCTCCCACTCCAGTCACTGGAGTTCAAATGCAAGCATAAAAGTAGGTCTCAAGGGAAATAGAAAATATTCATGTGACAAAGGGTTAAACGTTGCATTTTTTCCTTACTCCTCATGATTTAATGCTTTATTTCATATGCGTTCCTACACTATTTTATAACCACATTTTGCAAGTAAACCTGTTGTACTGTATTGTATATACAAAAAAGCGGTACCAATCCAACCTGCTTTCGCTACCAGTATTAAATGCCTGCGGTGGGTCGGTCAGATATGAGAATAACAATTGCGGTATTGACTTTTAAACTTGAGTTCTCAATACAAAATTATTTTTAAATTCACTGGGAAAACGTGCGATACAACGAAATTTCAACTCAAATTCACATAATTTCTCAGACTTATACAAGGCTTGCAACACAAAACAACTTGTGGTTTGTTGTAGATGATAATACGGCGTTTGAACAATAATTACACTGCTTCACAATTATTCGGTTACCTACAAACAGTCCAAGTGAATGCAAGTTGAAAATTTTCGCAGCAAATTACGCTAATTTTAAAATTGATCCTATTTACGGTTGAATTTTATAACATAGTCTCGGATGTAAGCGATTGTTCGAGGTTTGGACCACCAACAAACACACATCACCGTTAGTGGTTTGTTGAAATTCCGCTTCCGATATGTCGTCGTTTTTACAATAATGACTCGACCAACCCAAACATATGGCTAATTCGTCATTGTACCTGTAAGCTAACACTATATGTCAGATGTTCAAATATAGACAGTAGTTTCTGTTATTTCAATTGTATCATTGGTTATATTTTCAACATTCTAAGCCAGTTCTAATTTTGGCCCTATCAATCCATTGGCCCATGTTTAAAACAGGGCCGGAACAGTAGTACAAGCATATTCCTAAGTCTAAGCCTAAGCAAAAAAAATAGTCTAAAAGCTTAAACTGACTCTATTATAGCCCCTACGGAAAACGATCCGACCCTGTTCTATACATTGACCAATCAATTTATTAACCAAATACAAACCTATATACATGTAAACGTTACATAAATACGAATGTTACATAATATATACATATATGACGTAGTGCTAGAGGCAAGCTTACAGTTGCTTATTGCTGATTTAGATATGGTTAATAACAAGTATTAGAAAGCGAACAGGACCTATCGAAAGGTTTTAGGTTTGTTGGTAAACCCAAATTATTTGCTGGTTAAAAAAATAACCATTTTTCTGGTTTTTATATCATGTTTTTGTAAAAAAATTCAAATATAAATCAGCCTGCCTTTTTTCACTTCCACGTCCAAAGTTTCATTTCAGGACGGCATAAAACGTTTTCAAACATTAACGTCCTGTCCAGCGGACTTTCTTAAGTCTGCAAATTTGTCTTGTTCGCGTTTGCTGAAATTTCGGAACGGGATATACGCGTTTATCGCTTCGCTTTGCATACGCCAAATATATCTAACCAAATCGTCCTAGACAATACGATAGAATATTATTAATTTTAAAATCAAAATTTATGTATCAAAAAATATAACTTTCATTACAAATTGACATCCAGTAACGTGAATCGAAAACCGCTGAACAATGCGTTCGACTTTGATTGCTTCTAAATTATGAAATTATGCCACTTTTAAGGTATTTCAGCCACAAATTCCTACTCAGAAATATGCCATGTTTAGTTTTACCATAAGCAATGGTGTATACAAAGGGCATCTATGACCGTCCGAAATTTCGAGACAAAAAAGACAAAACACAACCGTTAAATTTTCGTCGCTCGCCTAACAAAACAATTTTACGTTATGTTATACCTTCCCGAAATGAAACCCCAGCTTATAAATACGTTTTTGTAGGCCATGTTTTAGTTACACTCAGGATTTCGATCCGGTGACATCTGTACACCTGTGGGGGGTATCTGGTTCCAGTGAACCGTAAAAACTTTTTCATCTCATATCGGTCGTTATTCGTTTGACTTTTATATGCAAATTAGTAACGCAAAATTGAACGGTTACTGTTATATTTGGACACAGAGGTCGCTGATCACAGATGTTATCTGTCACCGCAAACGCAGCGAACAAGAAACTACTTTATTGTTTTGTGAACCGTTAAAGCTTTAACTTTTACCTGGTGTACAATTATAAATATTAGATTTATTTGAAATCGTGTACGATTTATGATACTCATGGATCTGTAGTTAAGACGTAGCCTGTGGGGGCTCGCCCTGTTTCCGTTCGAAAAATTTTGGCCCCCGTAAAAAATTTTCAACCTTGCTTGTAAGTCAACAAAAACCCTTAATATATACCCGTTCTGAAAATTTTTTAGCCCCCCCCCCTAGCAAGGTGAGCTGGCAACTGGCTTCGATACTTAACATGCCATTAAAAGTGGTTCGCCAAGGATTGGTCATGCAAACACTTATCAAAACCTGAAATTTTGTATTTATTTAGTACCAAAATTGCGTTTGGCTTCTTGCTCGCATCTTTCGCGATTTTTTTTTCTCCGTCAGGATTTCTGGATTCGCCGCTGTGATTAATACTGCATTTTAAATCTTTTAATTGAAACCGTTAAAGCGAATACATATCGGTCAAGAATTACTGTAATATCTACTGGACAAATGATTATTAATGGCGAGCACAAGGTAATAAAAGTGCGTTGTTTTAAAACAAATTTTTTGTTCTACACAACTGAAGCGAAAAATATAAACTTTAAATGTGAAATTAAAATTTAAGCCCTAAATTGTTCTATAAGATGTGATTTGCTAAATTAGCGTCCGTACTGAAACGGTAAGGAAATATTTCATTAGCAAAAAAATTTATTAATTGAATGCGGTGTCTGCTTTCGTGTCCACTAAAATTTGTCCACGTCATCAGGAGGAGAATGATGACAGACCAAGCCTGATTCGACCTGTTGAGCTGTCTGACGATGTCAGTAACAAAACACTTACTCACTTAAAAGGTGTCTTCATTCCGTACATAATGGCTGGAATAATAAAATTAGAAGCAAGAATTTAAGCATTGGCTTAGGTTCAGGACAGGCCGTAACTAAGTAAAAGGGAGCCGAGTGGGCTCAGTCCCCCTGGAAAAATTTCGTCTTTTCTAGAAAAGTTTCAACCTTCCTTGTAAGTGACATTCAGAACCCTTGTATGCCCCATGTGAAAATTTTTAAACCCCTTAGCAAAGTGAGCTGGTTGCGGGCGTCGTTCCAGCCTTAGAAGCAGGGTTAGGTTTTAGACGTACAAAGAGGGACTGCAAATCGTTTACTTATAACTCAATTATCACACAATGGTTGGTAATATATTGCAATTTTGGTCGAAATTGCGAGACTAAAATAATTGCTAAAACTGCAACAGTTTATTTGCGAACAGTTATATTCGCCGTTGTTTCATTGGAAAGTTTTGCGTGCGGTCGAAGCAATGTTTTACAAATATTTGTAAACTTCAATCGAATATCATCAATAACAATTACACGTTGGATTGTCGCATCATCATTTATTTAAACAAATTTAAACTGCTCTATAGACTAGGTACCCTTGTCACTCTCCTTCGCTCGTGAGATACGCTGGCGATGGGCGGACTATAGTCGTATTTTTAGAGCAGTCGAAACTTTAATTCTACAATTCACAATATGACGGTAATATTTTGTTTTTCTGTTTAAACAAAACTTTTTCTACAAATTTTTGATCCGTTCAAACGACAACATTCAATTTCAGTATAATATCCAGTTGAAATTTCGTCTGTTTACTCTAGCGAATATTTGGCCCTGTTTACTTTTAGGGCCGTCCCGGTTTCTGGTGGGTCTCTAAAAGAGTAGGATGACATTCAAGACTACATTTTTCGCTTTGGATTAGGCTTAGAAATACGCTTTTGCAACGTTTAGGCTTAGGTTTAGGAATACGCTTAATCTCCGGTTACGGCCGTAAAAGTAACATTGGCCGAATATTGGCTGTCAATTTTAAAAATGATACCACAAATTAAAAATATATTTCAAACTGCCTCGGCGGAAACACAATATAATTTGCTAAAAATAACCAATAACGAAAGCGAGATAAACACAAATGCTAAAACCCTCTTGTCTAGAATTGTGCCGTATTTATAAAAGCTTAAGATGCGAGAATCTGATGTACCTGTTGGTAAAAACCTAAAATGTTTTTACCCGAGATTTTTAGATTTGGTTATACAGACATGCACAGAGGCGTCTGAATCAATTGAGAAGGCGTGTGAAGTTACAGTCACTCATAGTGAACATAATAAGTATTTAGGGCTAAGCAGACTTCACGGCCAATACGCTGGTGCGCATGCTCAGACTAAAGCTTCCCAAAACGATTTCCTAAGCCTAAGCCTAAACATTTGAGAAATCCTTTAACTTAAGCTTGAACCTAAACCTTAATTTAAATGACGATGGAAGTGTAGAAGAACTGGTATTTAGCTGTTTAGATACTTATTAAAAATTTTGAAAATTCAGTTTGAGGATGCGTGTTCTCCATGTCGTCCCAGCAGTTTGAGGGGGCAAAGGCACAGACAAAAGTGACCCATATGTTGGCCACTATATTTGTGCTATAATCTTATTCCGAGTCTTGTCAAATATACCGCTACAACGATATCCTAAGACAGTCCGTGATTACCTCCTGCTGCTGGACGCATATCGATCCAATGTCCTTTAAAATCCTTGACTTTAAAATATCTCAAAACGTCCCGCTAAACCTGAACAAAATGTATCAATTTCAAAACGAATTTTAAAATTTTAATTAACATAATTGAGTTCAAGGTACTTTGTATTAACTCGAGGTTGCAGTGTAAAATGTGAGTTTCAAACGAAAATTGTAAACGATTTTGAAATATTAAAATCAGCTTGAAAATGTCAAATTGTCATGTTTATTTGAATATTCATAATATAATCATCGCCAGCAAAAGTGGTCGACCAAAGTATTAACAGTTTAAAAGTCGAAATATAGCAACGCGCAGCGAATACTGCTTACTGCAATCGCTTGTGTTGGTGTCTACTAAACCGCAACCTTTTATGTCACAAAATTGGCTAAAACTGTTATAAAAAGTTTAAAAAGTTTTTTGCATACAACTTATTTTTAGTAAAGATTCATGTATTGAAAATCATGGCGCCAGTTCTGCAACAACTCCGACCTCTTACCACAAAAACGTAGGAATTTCGACTGCAATCTGCTACTTAACTGGCAATCGGAGCTCAGTAAGCTTTGTCCTCGTCAGCAGGAGGAGAATGATGGCAGACCAAGCCTAATCCGACCTGTTGAGCTGTCTGGCGATCCCAGTAATAAACACTTACTTGCTTAATCCAAGCTTCCACTGAACACACCATTGAACCGCTGGTTCAACGTCCTTTCAACGCTGTATTTTTCGTCACCGTAGTTTTGCAACATTAACAATTAAGCTGTTTGCGTGCAAATAAAATTAGCTTCAAGGCTACTACACATTTTTAGTCAACCATTGTCGTTTTGAATTCTACCTGTCGATATTTAGAGAATAAAAGTGAAAATTCTTCTAAAGGCACAAACCGCGTTATGATTGTTTTGAAATGTATATATTCTTCAAATGTTGCCGCACCTTTGGCACCATGCTGGGCATGGTTAATATGGTAATTTCAATTGCAGTTTCGCGCTAATAATCATGTGAAACAGTGAATTCTTGGATGCTATTAAATCCGGCGGCAGGCGTGAGAAAGCGTTGGTATTGAGACGTATCCGACGATACAAAATATTTCATACTGGGTGGTGCATATAAGTATCCTGTAGTAATGAAAGTGAGTGGAATTTCTGGTTTGGGAACGACCACATCAGTGTTGCTTTTACATGTTCAGTATAATTTCAAGCTTGGATTCCAATCCTGGAGGGTTGACCGTCCATCAAGGTGTCGCGCATGGTTTGGTTTCGATTGATTTTCCAATTATGCTCAAAATAAAGCCCCGTTCACACGTACAAGTTTTTGTATGAAAAACTTGCACGTGCAACTTGCGTATGCAAGTTTGGTCACACAGCAGCTTTGAAGTTGTTGCAGTTGCAAAATATTTACTGGAATTCATGCTATCGAATTTAATTCGCACCTGTGAATGCAATTGCATGTCGCTTGAATATCTTGCATCAGCAGTGTGATTGTTCAAACGGAATGTTTCTTTGAAAAAATCTGCAGCTGCAAGTATTTCGGGCAAGTTGCAGCTGCGAGTTCCCGCTGTAAAAACTTGCCCGCGTGAATGGGGCTTAAAACATTTGTAAGATAAGCTAAATTCGTTCATTTCAAGTCCTAAAAGCGAACGCATCTGCAACTTGAACGTGTGAATGGGGCCCAAAAAATTCTTAAAATAAACTAAATTCGTTCATTTCAAGTCATAAAAACGAAACTCTATCCTCATTGGCTAGCGTATACGTATTAAAACGAAATTTGATTCGACGATGAAAAATACTCAATATTGCTGTTGTCGAATCAAAGTATGACAACTTTATTACAAGATTGAAAATAATGTTTCAATTGAGAGAGTATTAATTCGGCAATTTTTTGCCGTTACGCCGTCCACTCAAATTTGTCAATATATTTGAGACTAATATTTTGATGCAATTATAAGGTGTTTTTTGCTACTAAAAACAGTATACGGGTTCAATGCTTTGATTTTTAACGACATTTTGGTAATTTTGAACTCAGAAACTTTAGAGTGGTAGATTCAGAAGTTTCAGAAAAAAGATTAACTACTCCGAAATATAAATAGAAAAACTCGAGAGCGAAGCGAGCGAGAACCCGAACAATATTTAGTGCTAAACTTTAAATACAACAGTTTGATTTCGATCAAAATGAGGGGTGTAGGCCAGGGTCCCCCTTTCTTGAAACCGTCAGTGGAAGTTTCGATAGATTTCTGAACGTGGAGGCAATTAAACGGCGTTTAATGTCTCGTATGCTTTTTCGACAGAGTTAAGGTTAAGGCCTAGGCACAGGTAGCCGTGTCTCACACATAAGCTGGCGCTGAATCCTAAACGTGAGTGTGGATGATTACGAAAGGACAAGAGCTTGCTGAAATACATACCACTGAACAAACACGTAACAAATTGATAAGCTGGCTTAGACAAAGGTTTAGGCTAAGGCTTATGCAAGGCTTATCCGGAACTTAATCATGAACATGAATTCTGTGGGTTAAGCGTACAAAATTGGTAATTAAGAAACTTCGGGCTCAGCTTAACATTTTTATTATTTTACACGTGTAAACCTAAAATTTAAAACTGTCGTTCGAAAAGGTACTACAGTAGAAGTTCACGTATTTTAAGCTAAAATTGAAATTTAGTGTTGTTCTTGAAATTAGCATTATTTGTCATTGATATTTGTCGATAATATATTAACAGAACGTCAAAACGCGGTGCTAATTTCTAAATGTCCATTTTTATCTTTTGGTTTTATTTGCTGTCGTTGATAATATTCAGCGCCGCTGATGACCCCATAACCAGGTTGTGGTTGCGGTATGTTTACGATTTCAACCTTCTTCAAGCTTACACCTTACGACGCAACACCATCAGATATATTAAGACACTTTGTACTGTAGTGACCGGAATAAGACGAGGTCCCCATTTTGAGTCCCAATCAATACACTCAAAATAATATTTCTGATACTTAACAAAAATTTCTTACATTTAAGAAATATAATTAGCAAGGTGCACTTAAAAAGTATTTGTGTTATAACAGAAAAGTTTAAAAAAATTTGAAATAAAGTCTGAAAATGAACGTTTTCCAGTTATTTTTAGAAAAATTGTCTTAAATATCGGAAAAACTTTTCAGATTTGCCACAGAAAATACTTTTTTGAATAAATTCAGAAATACTTTTTGTGTGAAGGAGTCCGTATCCCTGATAACAGTCCTTAAGCGGATAGAGTCCTTAAACCCTAGAGTCCATAAATGTCAATTTTCCCTAATCGCAGTGCATAAATGACTCCAGGACCAAATAAAGTTAAGTTCGAAACGTTAAAGCGCACTTAAGTTTTAATTCTTATTAAGTATAACATTGCATTATCGCTCAAACTATTGACACAAGACAAATAAACGTTTAATTCAACAGATATTTGCAACGGTACAAAATGTTGCTTAATACGACAATTTGGGGATTCTCCGGGCATTCAGCGAACCTCCCAAGATTCCTCTCAATTTTTGTAGAACACTATGACCAGCTGTAATTGCAATAGCCAATCACAATCGCACTATTAGCAGCTTTTAATACAACAGCCAATCACAATCGCTCTATGAGCAGCTTTAATTGAAATAGCCAATCATTATCGCTTA
Organism: Enoplolaimus lenunculus; assembly: GCA_030248215.1. Classification (NCBI taxonomy): domain Eukaryota; kingdom Metazoa; phylum Nematoda; class Enoplea; order Enoplida; family Thoracostomopsidae; genus Enoplolaimus; species Enoplolaimus lenunculus. The sequence continues at coordinate 19,504 of JASANG010003471.1, forward strand.
TATTTACACTCGTAAACTAACCAATCACAAAATTACTTTAATTGAGAATTATTAAAGACGAAGTCATATTTCTTAAAATAAGAACGCCCATTCATTCCGTAGACTAAGTCTCACATCCGAGTATAATAGTCAACGTTATGTATAGTTTTGTGTTTGAGAGTGGTGTGTGGGTCATCAATTTTGACTCAAAATCCATGACTAAATCGTATTCTTCTTATATCGAAAGGATTTCTTGACTGTTAAAGCTCGTTTGATTTGCTTATGACTGCCAGCCCTGGTGCTTAGTAGTGTTTTAAACGTATTATGCAACGATTTATCGTTGTGATATATGGGCTTGAAAGCAAAATTATTAAATCCAAAGAAGTGTGTTTATTATTCGCCATTGCTTCGACTGACCATATGTCTATAGTTTCTTTAAATGGCAAACATTTAGCAGGACACTTGTTAGAAATGGTACAGAAAACTAAATACGATAAACCGGCCGCATTCCAGTGTATTGATTTTGCACTCAGAAGTCTGAGCTCTGAATTAGGTCTTTCTGAACTCTGAATTATGAATTGAATGACCGAGTTCTGAATTCGTTAATCACCTCTCCTGGAATTAAACCAGCTCAGATTGAGTTAATATCTACTGTTATTAACTCAGAAACATCCCGAAATAGCTAATTTTCTATCTGACTTAATTAATCAACTCATTGCAATTTACAGTGCGTATTATAATGAGGGCAGAGCAAGGATGTTATGTCAAAAAAGGAATACCTTCGTCTAAAATATATTTTGTTAACGAGCATAGGAAAACGAAATATTTTTTGACCCTGTGTCAATACTGAAAGTCATTCTACAGCCTATAGTATTCATTTCTCGTGTCTTTCCTAACACTGCGGCAAGGGTATATGCCGCCTATCCTCCTTTGTAGACGTCCCTGATAACAAAAATCAGCGATAATTATTACACGGTGTTCCACAAAAATGAACATATCTACAGAAACCGTCAATAATTAAAGGGTAATGGCTCTTCCGGAGCTGTAGTGGGTTCAATTAATTAACTTGCCACCGGATCGCCGGTTCGGCCCATGTAAAGATCAGGGGCCGCACGTTTTTCTGTGGAACTGCAGTAGCGTAAGCTTAAGCTTTAGACTAATTTTTTCTTGGCTCTGCTTAGGCTCAGGCTTAGGCTTAGGAATATGCTCATTCTGACGCTTAGGTTTAGGCTTATGCTTAGACTTAGGCTTACGAATATGCTTATAATACTGTTCCGCCCCTGTTCTTTACATTGGCCGCCGATTCTGTCACAACGTTGAAGAGAAAGATACATCATATTCTGGGATGTGAGTGGCGACTGTGGCCATAAACACCGGATCATCATCACCGTCACCCGGTTTATGTTTCAGATCTTAGCTTTAATTCAGCTTTAACCTACTGTATATTAATTTACTTGATTTTTCACTTCGACAAATTACAACGTGCTAATCATATTTGGATATTACAAAAAGGTAAGCATTTTCCATTGAAATTAGTAAAATTAAAGCTAGAACGCCAGAACGTACGTAATTTGAGCATAGTTCCAGTCACAAATATACAAGTATGGATCAATCTAAATCAATGGTGATCCTACGAAATCAGTTAGCGTTGTAAATATTGCAACAATTTTGACTGTGAAAAATAAAGGTTCACTGAGTACCGCTAGACTCAGTTCGGAAGAATCAATGGGCAAAAATTAACCCCAAAGACGGAGTCGTGCCCAACCATCTTGTGAACTGTATCAGCCGGTCAGCCAGCGATTTTATTTAACAACGAAAATGCAATGTCCCGTAAACAATCGCGTTACATATTGCATGAATGAACACAGTGATTTGCGTTGGCAATTTTTTGTTTGCTTTGAAATGTTGTAAGCTTCTGCTCAATTAAAACTCAGTGATGTGGAAGGTTTTGGGACCAATACTGCAGTAAATGTATCTTATTTTAATTTTGCTTACTTTTGCTGTTATTTAAAATACATGTATTGAATGTAAAAATTGCCTGGAACTACACTGCAAAAATGGTGACTCAAATTGACTCTCTCCGAAATAGTCTCTATGGGACTACACAAACTGAGTCAAGTTCGACTTTGCCAGAGTCAAACGTGCGGCTCAATGAGTCAAATTTGAGTTTTGCGGAGTCGAATTTGACTCAGTTTTTTTAGTCCCGTAGAGCCTATTTCGTAGAGTGTCAATTTGACTCACCATTTTTTACAGTGTACACCCATGTTACGCATGTTCAACGTTCTAGCGTTAGTTAAATTAGATTTCGGTTGAAAACTGGGTCGTATGCTCAGATGCTTGTAACAGCTATCACTATTTTGTGATAACTAATGTAGTACCAGTGAATGCTTAGACTCAAAATTCAGCACATTTTTCGCATATGATTTCTTCTACATCTGTAGCAATTTTGAGTTCAACAACTGCAATAGTTAGTGAGTTTTAAAACTTATTACTAAGTGGTGATAGTTGCGATACACGTTTATGAATATGGGCCGTAATGTCAGAAACGCTTTAATGATGTAACCAAGTTTTCATATAATTTTGTCGTTTTGGAAAATTATAAAACCTGACATAAACGCTTTTGCAACTTTGTATATTTCAGCTAATAAGTACCGTATCATGGTTTTAGAATTGAAAAAAATTCGGTAAAATAGTATTTTCAGTAAATCCACATAAAACTCAATAAGTTTTTATCATGGTAAGTCGTCTGGTGTTTGTCAAATTTAGGCAAATGTATACTTTCATTAGTACAACGAATGAGCGACAGGCTTATATGAAGACGATAATTATTATTATGTTGGGAAATTATAAATACCTTATGTCATCAATGAAGGTACCGGAAGTAGATGATTCGTTACTTAGGGCACCGGAAGAAGGTGATTCGTTATTTAAGACACCGGAAGTAGATGATTCGTTATTTAAGGCACCGGAAAAAATAATTATTGATGAGCATCGTTTATTTTTCATATCCGGATATTTTTCAACTTTTGACGGATATTTTTCCGGATATCCGGATACGTAGTTGTTTTCGGATACATATCCTAATATTTGTCATCCCCGGGTATCCGGTGCCCATGTATACTTTTGATACTACGTTTCGTACGATCGACCTTGTGTAGTATGTTTTTAGACGATTCACCTTTGAAAAGATTACCGAAAAGATTACCAGCGCTGTATAGATTTTATGTTTTTAGGATAACACTGTATTCAAAACACTTCATCCCATCAACGTGTCTTTCAGTGGTGTCTTCCGCAGAAATCTTGGCAAATATGATGGAACTACAGCACAAAGGTAAGCGGAACTGTTTGTCGAAATATTTATTTCATAAGATGCTGCTACATCTCAGATTAGAATACACATTTTTTTCAACTTTTTGTTGTGAGTAAACGTTGTTAGAAAATAATTTCAAATTCGTTAATATTGTTTTGTAAATTTTGCAATCAGTTTGACAAGTAAATTAATATTAAAATACCGAAGACGTATCCAACTATTTTAACAGCTTTTAACGCTAAAAAATGAGATATAGATTTGTTAATCAATTGCTGATCATAGTTCAATCTTTTCGAACGTTTGGTTTGCGAGTTCTATCATAAAATATCACAAAATACGTTTTGAAATTTAAAAAAAAGGCCTTTATTATGAATAAAACTTCATTTAATTGTAATTCCTTTGGTTCTTTCACCTGAATTAAGTCATTTTTTCTTAATTGAGAGCATAAATCTACGAAAATTCGTCAGTCGACAACTTGTCACCCAACAGTATCCTAAAGCCTGTGAACAAATCTATGTATACGCACAATCGTAAGCCTAAGCCTAAGCATAATGATGTTCGACGAATTGTCGAGTCGATGAAATTTCGAATTACAAGCTGTCGGGCGACGAATTGTTATGACACCATTGAGCGTATACTTGAGTGAAAAGTTGCGCGTAAGAGTTTTAAGAGTGTTTTTGTTTCTATTTTCGCCGATGTTTGCAAGCATCCTGTTCGCGTCGCGGAGCGCTGTTGATATTTATGCAATAATTTAAACTAGAAAATCATTTATTTTCCAATTATTTCGTGTGTCACTCACACTTGTTTAGCTTGATTAGTAATGCATTAGCTAACAGATAACTGAGGATCGCTATATAAAAATGTCAACGCATGAGGAATTGTTGATTTATTTTCTCTTGGGGTTTTTTGTTTTATTTAAAAGACGAAGGAGGGTAGAAGCTGCTCCGTAGGCGTACGATAGCTTTCGTCGGTAAAATATAAGGGACTGGCCTTTTAGCTAAGGCTAAGCATTTTTCAAAATGCGTTCATTGTCGAACATTAATTGTACACTGTAAATTCCAATGAAATGATCATTCAGGTCAGCTGGAGAGTTAGTTATTTCTGAGTTAATAACAGTAAACATTGACTTTTACTCTGAGTTGAGTTGATTTCCACTTTGAGTTCAGTTGATTCCTGGTGAGTTAAATAATTCACTCGTCTTGGGACAACGCCGCCCCAGTGCGCTATTTGGATCACGTGTGTTATTTATGTTTTCATACAGCTCCAGTTATTTGGATTGTACACTGTAAATTCCAATCAGTTCATTAATCAACTCAGATAGAGAATTAGCTATTTCGGGGTGTTGCTGAGTTAATAACTGTAAATGTTAACTCAATCCGAGCTGGTTTAGTTCCAGGAGACTTGCTAAATAAAAAGATTCAAACTTTACTAAAGTGAAAAAAGTAGGCTAACTGCAGGGTCTTTTAGGTTAAGTCCAGCTTGCCGACCAAATACGAATTTTTGAAAATTCGATTTTTTAAGGTCTCTAGCTGCCCCCTTAAGACCCAAAATTTTTTTGATAAAAAGTTACACAAATTAGATACCAATCGACGCAGCCTGCAGATCCGAGTCCAAATATGTTAAATTTTCCACGGTCAAACGTCTGGTTAACGAGTTATGGTCAGATAACGCATTTAGCGCCATGAAAAATCATGGGCAGGGTGCAATCTGTTATGGGACCATAACTCGTTAACCAGACGGTATATAGTGACTAAGCTTCACAAGCTGCATTGAATGGTATATAATTTGTTTGACTTTTTAACAAAAAATTTCTGGGTGCCAAAAGACGGTCTTGAGACCTAATAAATCAAAATTTTCAGAAATTCAAAATTAGACGTAGAATGAATGATCAGAGGAGGATGTTTATGAGAAGCTTAAACATGCAAAAACTTTCAATATCCAACCATCTTTGGGCAAACGCTGACAATGGTGATAACCGAAAACAACCAAGAAAATAGCGTATGCGCCCTCCCCCCTTAGCATGTTCTTCATATCACCACCCCTGGTCCTAGCCAAACGCAAACAGCATGGTAAAATTGTTCTAATATTGAATCGTTTCGCTCGAATTTTAATTTTGACCACAATTTTGATTTATATCCAAGGACAGAACTTTAACTGATCCGAATTGCGTTGCAGTACAGAGAAATGAAATCCAAAACCGAATATCCAGTGGTGAATCCATAAATTACTAACCTGGTTCGAAATAGCAACATGCTTCACTATCAATACGAGCAAGAAGCAAAACGCAATTTTAGTATTGAACAAAAAAATGCGGATTTCTGACAATCCAGCGTAGTAAAGTAACCGTTATAAACGGCCAATGTCTGGATGTCCCACATGGATGCACCAGTAAAGTCAACTGAACTCATCACATTTGAACTCGAGTTGAACAACTCATTCAACTGGTCTCCGAGTGACAGTTGAACAAATTTAACGCGACATGATTACTTTTACTTGTCGAATATATTGTCGCCGTTATCTCGTACATGTCAACGACAAATGTGTCAATACTGCAAGATATAAACACATTATATACTACTCATTTTGTTGATATTTTGGCTGATAAAAATGCATTCGTTTTCGTCATTTGAAACAAATGAAATTTAAATTAAGTCTTGAGCAATGAATGCAAGTGTCTGTTTTGGGTGGATGTAGGAATTTCTGATTACGATGGAACTGTACGATTTATATACGAAAATCTCGCAAACGAAGCGACCGAGAAGGCGAATAATCATTTTAAAATTAAATTTTAATTGGGAATTTTGGGTTTATTCCCTGTTGACTGGGCCATAATATAGCTTGGGAGGCGCTCACATGTATACGCAGGTAATGATCGTTATAATATGGATTAGGATGCGGCCAACATATCGCCACACTGTCATGTTTACTATCCTGGAATGGTCCCGATAGGATGCGACATGTCCTGTGTGAGACGAAATGGTTAAACGGATAACCTTAGTATGATAATTTGATCAATGTAAAGAACAAGGGTGGAACAGTATTACAAGCGTATTCCTAAGCGTAAGCCAAGCAAAAAATTAGTCTAAAACGTAGGCTTACTCTATTCTAGTCCCATTGAAAAACTATCCTATCCTGATCTTTACATGGGCCGATAATCTTAAGAGAACATATATATGCAAAAATTAATTTTTTTGGCAGTTAATTCCCTGATTTCGTTTGTCAGACGCCAGGGTGAATACAAGCAATTAGATAGATAAGATATCCCTCCAACACGAAAAATAGCACTTTTGGCATGATTCAGGATAATTTTTTGCATTCTAAGCGTTAAAAAGTTCAGAACTTGCAGCTGCAACTTGCACTTGCAAGTTTTGTCCAAAATCCCGTTCGAAAAACTTGCAGCTGTAAATAATTGATTAAAAATCGTAGCTTGGTGTATAGTTCTCACATTTGTGAATAACCATACAAGTTCACTGAATTTATAGCAGCCGTTTTGTCATTGGCTGATGAAAAAATGCAAGTTCTGCGTGCAATTTTCAGCTGCAAGTTCTCACAGCAAAAAGCAGCACGTGTGAATAAGGCTTTAAAAAGTGTTCGACATTAAATCTCTTGTAGCTAGAGATGCACTATACTGAATTCGGCCCATGTTACTTTATTGCGCGTCCAGGTTTCTGGTGGGTCTATAAAACAGTAGGTTAAGATTCTAGATTACATTTTTTGTTTAGGTTTAGACTTTGGCTTACGCTTAGGAAAACATTTTGCAGCTTGGCTTACGCTTAGGAACATATTTTGGCAACGCTTAGGCTTAGGCTTACGCTTAGGAATACGCTTAATCTACTGTTACGCCCCTAAAACTAACATTGGCCCTTAATTCTAAAAATATCCTGCGAAGCATAGTGCCGTCAGTGAACAATAAATTAAATGCGGTGTGTGCGCAGGAATAAAGGAAATACTCAAAAAGAAAATAGTTTGTTCCGAAATTATGTATTATACATCTTTTGTGAAATTTTTATACTTTTTATAATTAAATTAACGCATTAGCAGCAGTATGCGTCGATCCGTGTTTGTTAACTCAACCTAACCTCTGCAAATATACATATATTAGACGATTCTTGATTTCCGTTTTGAATTAATTTAAAAATTGTCACAAAAGTATATCGCTTCAATGAAATAATGACCATTTGTTTGAAAGAAATCACTAAACAAAATGCTGACCATTTTATTGGTAGAAAAGTTTAATTTTTTTTCATGAGGAACATTCTATGCTAAATTCAAAGGGTTGTGTTCTTGCCTGGACCTTCCAAACACAGATCAAACACCAAAATTTTTTTGCTAAAATTTTTCACTAAAATTACGGATGTCGTCTCCGTTTGTTGCTGCGTTTGTGAGCCTTTTAAACTATTCGCTTCAGGACTGTATCAGAAATTTCTGGATTCGCCTCTGAGTGATGGGTAGATTCATATGAATAAAACGATAATTGACTCTGTGGCTTCAGTTCAATGATGAAAAAAATGTGAAATAAGGTAAAAAACGCGTGACTGAGTTTAAAATCAATTTGACTGACTCAAGGGTCGATCGAACGAGCAAGTTTGTTGAAATTCGACTCAAGGAAGTGACATATTTGTTACGAGCGTATAAAACGTATCACCTTAGCAGAATTTATAAAAAATTATTAGAAAACAAACGAAAATATTAATATTAGAAACGTGAAGTTTGTAATTTTAAAGTATTTTTTATTCAAAAAATGACCAGTATTATTAAACCGAAAATTATTGACCTGTGATTCCAGGTTTAATAGATGAAGAAATTGAATTACAGAATTTTAAATTTATTTCATTTACTTTGGTATCTCAGTCGCAGTCAAATTCGCTCAATTTGGCTTAATGAAAATGATATATTTGTAATATTCGTGAAGGAAAAAGAGCGGAAATAGAGTCCCATGTTCTATAGTTATGGCTGTTTAAATTTTAACTTTTTACCATATAAAACATGTACAAACAACAATCAAATTTGTGTAAGGAATAAACATTGGCTAAGGTTATATTTTACGAACATTTGAAGGATAGATATTTCCTGTTCCAATTCGTGCGTGTTTGCACTATAACTTCGAGGGCCATAAGTTCTGAACCGTTGGCCATGCACCATAAAAATGGTACCGTTGAATTCGTCTCGTTGAGACCTGTAGGATAGACAACTTTTTATCAACATCCCAGGGGGGTCCAGATGCCGTACCTCCGCCGAAAAAAGTTCTAAAATACAAGTTTAGGTTAGCGAGGCGTAACTGTAAAGCGAGGTATTTTTCAAATCCGACTGTTTTGTAATTATGATTCTTTCTCCTTATTTTTCCAAATGTTAGTATTTATTTCTTTTTGAACTTTGATGCTTGTTTTTGCGCACACTGGGGTCGTTTTGATGGTGCGGCTAAATACCGAAGCTTCGCGTTCAAAATAGTTTTTGAATTAAATTCAGGGGATAGTCAGGACATTAAAATAGAGGGGGGTGATTTCCTGATCTTACTGGCTGCGCCTCTGATTACCTTGGGAATGGTTCTGAAACATTTACAGCTGAGAGTTGACGACATCACCAGGTAAGTTTTCCTTGCGTTAATTGGGTCTATGGGTATTTTTATTTTTGCTAATATTTTGCTGGAGCTCATTCGAGTTACAGTTAAAGATAGCAAGTTTTAGTTCAAATCAATCCGATTTAAATGACGATAAGTTGCAGCTGCATTTTCAGCTACACTACGAATTGGATTGTTATTTTTGACTAAAATGTGAAGTTCTGTTTGAAAAATTTATTAAAATTTAAAAGTTTTTAAGTTCATCGCCATACGGCCATTAAGAAAGATGGGAGCAAAACAACAGGCCCGAAATTTTTAGAGTCAAGAAATAAGGTGTTTTTAGGAGGATTCAGAATATTAACATTATATATAAATACTACAAGTCAACCGCTTTAAGACGATGGTATCATGTTTCGAAACGAAATCCTGACAACGCCTCTGTTTAAGAACAAATCTACTGATTCAGTAGCTGGCTAATGTTACTTTTAGGGGTGTACCAGTAGATTAAGCGTATTCCTAAGCCTAAAGCTTAATCTTACTTTTAGGGGCGTACCAGCAGATTAAGCGTATTCCTAAGCCTAAGCCTAAGCATTGCAAAATTGTGTTCCTAAGCCTAAACCAATGCAAAAAAAACATAATCTAGAATCTAAACCTACTCTTTTATACACCCACCAGAAACCTGGACGCCCCTTAAAGTAACATGGTCCAACTAGCTCATAGCAAGCTTAGTCGAATTTTGTCGCTTACAAACAAACACTAACGAGTTTAACCAGAAACAGCTGGAGATTAACATCTTAAGCATATGCTCGAATACGTCGAGCCAATATTTTAACTGAATTCAAGCTGGACTGCAGTTTAAAATGGTAGCTGTGCGCTCGTTCAACGGACAATACAGAAATATATTCCAGTCTCGTTTCGTTTATTCTTTAATGGAGTATTAAGGTTAATGCCAGTACGAGATACCGTAAGACAAATTGAATAGAATTTGGTTTAATTGGTTAAATTTAAAATATTTAAGTATATTTGGTTCATTAGCATTAATAAATGTTATGCTCCTCGAAACAGGGGTTTTAGGGGCGTCAGCCGGTGCACCTACGACAGTAAAAAAGTTTAATTTTTCTTCCGGAAGCCATTAGATTAGTTATTCCACACCCATAAGAAAAAGTGCCTTATTTGTGACCCAAAAATATTAATCTTTAAGAAAATAAACCAAAATAATTATTTTTCATGCCTTTGCACAGGTTTGATAATTTTCAGTTATCACTAAAACGTAATATTTAATTTTTCGACCATGTATTGAACAGGACCGGAACGTTTTCCTCCACGACTGTAATAGAGTAAGCTCAAGCTTTAGACTATATAAACCAAACTTAGAATTTTTAGACCACATAACTTTATTTTAGGATCGAAGGAATTTAATTTGGCAGAAGCTGTTACGCTAAACTCACAAATTCAAAAAGCACCAATAAGTTTGACTAGGGCCCAAACGCAGCAGTATGCAATGTATTTTTTCGCAAGTACCGCTCTAATTAAGCCTTATATATTATTTCGGTGCTTCCAAATTTAAAATCTATATATAATTTCAATATATATATGCCGTTTTATGTGCGTGCTAAACGTAACCCTATAGTACTAAATTTGGTCTATTTTAAATTTTAAGCTGTATAAGCCGGCATAAATTTACAACAATACTTCGTGACACCGTTTATTCGATAAGTTTTTATCTCCGGTTCAGTTCTCATTCGCTTATTAACGTACACATCTGATCGTCGCGTTTGAACTGTTTGCAATTTAGTGTTCAAATTCTTCAAAGTGCTGGCTACTATTGCGTTTAAAGTGACCGTAAGGTCGTGTGCTTTATGTCGGATTTACTAAAAAAAACTTTTTCTTTATTCAAAACATTTTTGAAATTATGAAAAATTCACTATTCATTACACAGGAATAGGATATACATACTCAGTGGCGGAGCAAGCTGGGATGGGTTGCCGCGCAATAATTCCGGGGTTGGAAACGCTTGCGATGATTAAAAGATTTTTGAAATTTTTTGTTTAAAATCTTGTTATGGGGGGCTTCTTCAGGGTGGCTCCCCGAATGGGGAATATGGAGGTCATTGCTCCTTGCCTTGCATATACATATAGGAAACAAGCACCGAGTTGTGTTTCTTGACCAAATTCTTAAATTCTTGTGTGCCGAAATTGTCCTGAAACAAGCTAAAAATAGTAGTGTTTGATAACGCTACGTTGACTACCATAACAACTCTATCATTTTGACAGCCTAAGTTTGTTATTCTTTTCGCTAGCCAAAATGGTCGATTCCAATCACTGGCATCATCACATCCGGATCAACCGGAATTTTTCTTAATAAGTTCGCATCCGTATCGCGTTGCATCAACCGAAAACTATCCACAAATTTTGGCTCAACCGCGCCATACCTCAATGGATATCCGTCAATCAATAGATGTCCGTCGAAAATCTACGCTCACCGAAGTAACCATGGCGCACACGTTTTTGACCGAATTAGAGTTAAACAAGTCTCCAGCAGAGATCAAGGCGAACCGAACGACAGTTGATAATCTTCACAATTGACAATTCTCTTCATTAGTTTAGTTGAAACGTTTACGCTCATTAAATTGTTACATTATGTAACTGATCCTACGAGTAGTAGAGAATTATTAAGTGTAGACGGATCCGTGCCGCCAATATTCATACTTGCAATTGTTGTTAGACACTGACCGACATGATTTGACCAATCCAGTGACCCGAAAAATTCTTTGCAGCTTAAGTTTGTTTGAGAGAGAGAGAAAGAGTTGAGGTAGACGATACTAATATTGACTGAGGGCGTTTTGACTTACAGAAATAATTGCCAATATAAGTCGAATTTGGCTCGCGGTAGCTGTAATTTAATGAAATTCTAGTGTTTGGCGCATGAATTTCAAAATCAATACGATTGTTGTTTAATTTGTTGCACGCGTTTTTGAAGAGTTTTTACTTCAAATAATGTAGAAATTTGAATATTATATGGCTTAATTTGAAAAAGTTACAACGTTTGCTTAAAAGCCATATTCACACGTGCAAGTTTTTGATGCGAAAACTTGCAGCTGCGAATTGCACGCAGAATTTGTATTTTTTCATCAGCCAATGAGAAAGCGGCTGTAATAAATTCAGCAAACTTGCACCGTTTTTCGTACAGGTGAACTAAGTTTCTAGCTATGATTTTTAATAAATTATTAGCAACTGCAAGTTTTTCGAACGGGATTTGTGACAAAACTTGCGAGTGCAAGTTGCAGTTGCAATTTCTCGCATTAAAAAGTTGCACGTGTAAATAGGGCTTTGCTATATATTGATTGCTCATATTCTTAAATTCTTGTAAAGCCTAGTCACTTTCGAACAATTGCACGCATGGCATTTCTGGGCTATGCTTACGCGTTTGTTTCAAAATTCATTACCAACTGGTAATAGGTGCTACACACATTGGAAAATATGGCTATTTGATGAATGTTTATTACGAAACTCTTAATTATCATAAACTTCATATTAATAAGCAAGCGTGCATTTTGACAAAATTTTAAATTTTCAAAACTAAAATTACAGATTGTCTTTAAACGGAAATGTCCACCGATAAATCTAAATGTGTCACTGTTAACACTTTGTCCATTTTATTATCAGAGTCGGAAATCTTTCGAGTAGCATATGGTCAGATTGCAAAAACACAACTGCATTTATAACTGCAAGCTCTAAATCACAGTTATAAATCATAATCTAAAATTTGCAATAGATGTTTTTGGCAATACATTCCCCCAATATGTCTAAACCGTAGTGTCTATTAAAGTCTAAACCTAAGCTTAAGTCTAAATCGAATGTTCCAATCACACGTGCAAGTTTTTGTACCGGGAACGTTCAGGTGCAACTTGCACGAAATACTTTCAGCTGAAAGTATTTTCAAACGAACTTTCCGATTGATCATTCAAACTGCAGATTGCAAGAAATTTAAGCGACTTGCAACTGCATTCACACATGCGTACTAAATTATGAATAGCGTGAATTCCAGTGAATAATTTGCAGCTGCAAGAACTTCAAAGCCGCTTTGTGACCAAAAACTTGCACGTGTGAATAGGGCTTACGTTACGCGGAAATCTGAAAATTTAGTGAACTGTAGAGGAGACAGTGATATAAAAGCCTATTCAGTGTGGTAAATTTGAAGTTTTTCAGACATAATTATCAACTTTTAAACAAAGTTTTTATATGATTTCAGTGGTTTTAAAATACTTTTATTTGTTTTCAAAGTATCTCATGATTTACGAGCGTTGAATGATTAATCCACACAACGCATCGCCCCAAACTGAGCCATTTATACGCGAAGGTAAAGCTAAATCATGATTCGTTCAAGGAATAATTTTAGTTTATTATATGAGCGCTACAGATATTGAACACCAGACTCATTTCAGACCCGTAGCCAGCTCACCTTGCTAGGAGAGGCTAAAGATTTTTCAAGACGGGCATACAGGGTTTTTGATGGCATACAAGCTAAGTTGAAATTTTTCCAAGGGAACCAAGACCCCCTCCAGCTATGTGCCCGACTCAGTTGTGTCCATAACTCGCCTTTATGCCAAAAATAATACTATACAAAACACTGAATATTAGAAAGTCTAACCCGTAGTTGCGGTGGGTTTTTAGTGTGGTCAGCGACATTCGTGTATTGTTCTTGGAGTTCACAGATTGAATTGATATCCTCTGAAACTTCTGTCCTTGCGTGCCTGGCTTGGCCAGAAACATTGAAAACATGTTGCTTCGCCTAAGATTCTAAATACAAGTGTACAATGTAGTATACAAGAATATCAATTTTATTCAATTTTTCTATATTCAGCCATCAAATCGTTCTAAGCAAACAAACTCATTTTCCAAATTTTAAATTCTGATAAAACTAAGATAGCGGTTTGACACACACGCTCGAAAGCAAAACGTTTCTATTAGCGTTTTGCTACACTAGCGATTCATTTTAAAATAGTTTCCGATTGCCAAAACAAAATACGCTGAAAGATGCTGTTTAAAACGAGAAATTCCGTTCATAGTTGTAGTATCTTTTAAAGCCAATTCTAAAAACACTTTCTGACACTTTATTTCTTTGAGCAACGTTTGCAGTTTAGCCATGTTTTGCATGAAAAAAAATCGAGTAAAACAATTTCTACTGGTTTCAGATATGGCAACAGGACACACAGGTGTCAATCAGCTTGGTGGTCAGTACGTCAACGGTCGTCCACTGCCGCATCATGTTCGCGAACAAATCCTCAAACTTGCGATGGCCGGACACAAACCGTGCGATATATCGAGGCAATTGCAGGTATACACTGTAAATTTCAGTGCGTTGATTTTAACTCAGAATGAGTTGAATCACTCAGTCTGAGTTAGGACTATCAGAACTCGGAATTTTGAGTTGATTCAATTCATTCTGAGTTAATTAACCAACCCGCCCTGAGTCAATTCAACTCAGTTTGAGAATGAAATCAACTCAGAGTGAGTTTATGTTTACTGATATTAATTCAGAAATAACCAACTCGCTAGCTGAATTGATTAATCAACTCATTTGAATTTCCAGTGTAGAAAAGCTCGTATGAAGGGCCGCCAGTTTTTAAAAAAGCTTTCAATGCAGGACACTTGACGATTTTTCGCAATATCTCGTTAACCATTTAAAAGCAAACCGCACCAAACTTTCTTCATTGTTTTAATGAATACAAAGCAATATGTGAGCTAAAATTGAACAAGATTCATCAACATATATATTTTTAAAAATGTTTTGTTTTGTTAATTTTAATGTTTTTCCGATACTTCGGTACGAAAATTTGTGGTTTTATGTTTTGTTCAAATTTTAGGCCAATGTAAGCCTAAACATACAAATGTGCCTATGCCTAAGCGTAAGCCGAAGTCTAAGCAAAAAAATTAGTCTAAAGCTTACGCTTGCACTGTTGCAGCCCGCCCGAAAACGTTTCGTTTCATTTCTATACACGGGCTAAATTTGAACAGTGTTACTTTTTTAGGGGCGTAACAGTAATTTAAGCGTATTCCTAAGCCTAAGCCTAAGCCTAAGCGTTGCAAAAATGTGTTACAATGCCTAAGCATAAGCCTAATCAATAAATGTAATCTAGAATCTAAACCTACTCTTTTATAAACCCACCAGAAACCTTTGACGCCCTTAAAGTAACATTGGCTCCTGCTTTTTTTATAATTAACTGGTGATTTTTCTGTGTGTCACCCTCAACAAATTATTTTAGGTGTCAAACGGCTGTGTCTCTAAAATCCTATCGCGCTACTACGAATCAGGAACGATCCTGCCTCGAGCAATTGGAGGCAGTAAACCGCGGGTTGCAACCAATCGGGTCAAAGAAGCCATCGCAGCGATTAAAGACGCAAATCCGTCAATTTTCGCTTGGGAAATTCGTAATCAACTGCTCAAGGATGGCATTTGCAATATCGATAATGTGCCTAGTGTAAGTGCACGCAATTCAATGGTTACACAACTGTCTGTGATGCGTTACATTTCAATTCAGGCACACTTATTATTTCTGGACTCGCTACTGGGCCCATGAAGCATATTCCTAAGCCTAAGCCTAAAAGCCTAAGCCTAAGCGTATCGATGAGCCTATTCCTAAGCCTAAGCGTATCGATGAGCCTATTCCTAAGCCTAAGCGTATCGATGAGCCTATTCCTAAGCCTAAGCGTATCGATGAGCCTATTCCTAAGCCTAAGCGTATCGATGAGCCTATTCCTAAGCCTACGCGTATCGATGAGCCTATTCCTAAGCCTAAGCGTATCGATGAGCCTATTCCTAAGCCTAAGCGTATGGATGAGCCTTCTCCTAAGCCTAAGCCTAATCCTAAGCGTAAGCAAAAAATTTGGCTAAAGCTTAAACTGACTCTATTATAGCCCGTTCGGAAAACGATCCAACCCTGTTCAAAACATTGGCCCGCTACTGCTGGTTGGGTCATTGATTTCGCA
This sequence comes from Enoplolaimus lenunculus, assembly GCA_030248215.1. NCBI lineage: Eukaryota > Metazoa > Nematoda > Enoplea > Enoplida > Thoracostomopsidae > Enoplolaimus > Enoplolaimus lenunculus. The sequence continues at coordinate 35,339 of JASANG010003471.1, forward strand.
GCGATTTTAATTGTATTTATTTGGCTTATTGGCGGTCGTTAGCTATCTTCTTCAAGGTGAGATTATATTTAGTCTTAAAGTTACCGCAAAATTTCAGGTATCCTCAGTAAACCGTGTAATTCGTACCTGCGCCGCGGAAAAGGAACAACAATCGCAACAAGAACAACTCTACAAACACATGGATTTGCAGTACCGTATGCTTGGCCAAGGATACCTGTTGTCTGCGGCGGCAGCCGGATACGGACCATCCCCTGGATTGTATCCACATAGCGGACACGACGACTCGTCGAGAGGCTATTTCGCAAATGGCCAACGATTTCGACCTTTGCCATGTGGACAGACTAATGGGCTCACGAGGCTGACCGGGTCCCCTGATAGTGGCGGAGATGACGACGAAAATCATACAGGTCAAGGTAAATGAAAATGAAACGAGTCCGGGTGGCGCTATACTTTTGATGACGTACGGCGCCGTATGTCCCCGTCCTGCACCGTACGACAACCGCCTCGCTCCCATGTGTGCCAGGCGTTATGCGTCCCCGGACGGCATCGTCCGTTATCGTCCGTCGCCTTTCGTCACGTGTGATATCGTATGCGGTATTATTCATGTACGATTTCGCACGGTGATGAACAGCGACACACAGCGCCGGACGGCTACCGACAGGGCGGCACGTCGATTAGGGTGCCACCCTTATGATTAGGTTTTTCTCAGAAATGTAAATTATTTTGTGGTTTCATTGAATTGTTTGCCTGATTGGCCACTTGCAATCATAGTTTTCAATTTTGTTGTGTTTGAACAAAAATCAAATTTAACCACTGAACATTTGTACATTTAGAATCCCACGTGCTTAAAAGGTTAGGTTTATACCAGAAGCTGAAAATTTCTAGGTGGAACCAAGAGTGGATGATGCATACTTAAACAAGAGTATGCAACTGGGTATACTCTGCGTAGAAAACAATGTACCCGACACGGCGTTGAGTTTCTGCGCTACCCCCTTTGTTTAGATACGGGTACAACCGGTGCGAACCATGACACTTCATGTATGCGGCTTCAAACATGCTCCCCTCTTTGTTTAATTTAGGAGTATTCATGTCATAGCGACTACTTTCCTCTAAACAATGGGGGTCGGCCAAAACCGCAACTCCCGGTGGTACATTTTTCACCACGCGGAACCCCAAGAGTTTTACACTCTTGTATTTTGCATTCTTGGAGGAACTTATCAAATACCCCGCTAATGTAAAAAAATTTAATATTTGAAATATATTAGAGACTGTAAAACCAATGACAGATGCGAAATGTTCTCTGGTGGCTGTGAAGATTCGTTTTGTGTTATGAAATTTTAGTTTTTAAGCACATTCTCAACTGCCTGTAATATTTGGTTATTTTAAGATTGACCAATAGCGCTGAATACGCAAAATTTTTTAAATTCTATTTGTGATTTTGCCATATTTTTCACTTTTATTTGGGATAGAAAACACTCTGTGACTAAAAGCATCAGACGAACAGTTGGCATCGTACAATTTTGAATACTGCAGGACTGGTAGAGTAATACATTAGCTATCCATCACTCTTGCGTCTGCCACTGAAAATCGCAGCGGTTTGAAAAATTTTGTGGGCCAATGTAAAGAACAGTGGCGGAACAGTATTATAAGTACATTTTTAAGCCTAAGCCTATAAGCGTAAGAAACAGCATATTCCTAAACCTAAGCCTAAGCTTATGCCAGGCAGGAAAATTAGTCTAATCCTTGACATTGCTCTATTTTAGTCGCAGAGAAAAACGTTCCGCTCCTGATCTTTACATGGGCTCAAATTTGGAAAACACTATTTCCAAACAACCAGCTGCAGACTTAGCTATAACCTACTGGCCGTTTGAAAAATTTATATTTACCAGTTGTTCGGTGGAATTTGTTGCAATTGGCTATCTCCAGAGATATTTGTGAACCGAATTCAAGTAGAATTCCTGAGAATCTAATTTTCTACGCATGCAAAACTTACGTTTCAGCATTTAAATTATTCATTGCCTTTGTCAGTATTAAAGTAGTGGCTGAAGCTTAATTAAGCGAATTCGAAACACTGAAATTAGAATTGTGTCCTGTCTACACTTTCTTGATTTTATGAATGTACCCATATCAAGAGTGAAACCAGGGGTACTCAATGACCCCTTTCAAAAAATTGACCGTTGTTCGGAAATTTCAACCCTGCTTTCCATGTCCTGTGACGTCCCGTCATGCCCCGTCATAGTTTTCGATCCCGTCTAGCATGTTGACCTGATACCGGGCATGAGCAAAAGCCAGTAGGCTTCGCATGCAAAACCCCACTGCTGGACGCTAGAAATATTAGCATTCTAACTAAAGCTATTTCTGGGGATTATATCTAACTCGAAACACTGTTGTCTACACATCGACACAACAACTGTGTATATATATAAGTTTTTACATTTTAACCAGTTCTAAACTAGGGGCTCTGGTGAAGCTAACCCTATGCAGATACCTTTCGCTACTTGACTTAAAATTAGAATTTTCTGAGTAGTTGGAATAAACTCTAGTACGTCTTAAACCGCTGTGGAAAGTATACGTATAAAAATTAACACTGAAGAAGCGATTACTTTGCAACTTATATAGAGACGCCTTGAAATTTTTGGACAAACAAGAAATATCAAGCCAAACAGACCTTTGAGTGTCGTGTTAATTGACTTTCGTGTATCCTTTTGGACCTTAGACGTCAAAAAATTGTCTTATACTTGAAGTTTATGCCATTCCGAACATTAAGAGCTGGCTTGTGCCTTTGTGTACGCAAACTGTGTCTATAAACAACCCCTGCACTTATAGAAACGTTACTATTCAGTGAAAACAAATTTTTTCCATTTTTTTCATTTGGAAAATTTGAATTTAAAACCTTTTCAGTGGGAAATGTTCTTTTGTATCTCATAACTTCAAAACAAAGTCAACTCAATTGATGCATGTCACTGGTATATTATTCGATTCAGTGGTGCACTTGCGTAAAAAATCGTACCCAGTGAAGAATATCGTCAATATGTTGTCGCAGCTGGAGTTTGGTTCCAATTTTTACTGTATTCTATACACGTTCCGGCCAATGTTACTTATAGGCACGTATTAAGCGTACTACTAAGCCTAAGCCTAAGCGTTGTAAAAGTGTGTTCCTAAGCCTAAGCCTAGGCAAAAAAGTAACCTAGCATCCAAACCAACTCTTTTATAGTCCACTAGAAACCTGGACGCCCCTAAAAGTAACACGGGCCCACTTTCCTATAGCGGAATTGCATAGTCAACGTGCTAGCGGCCACGAGTGCTTTTCTTAACTAAACAATACCACAGCTACCGTAAGCCGTATCTGAATTGACGCGTGCACACATTCCATGCCTGCGAGTAAACGGCAAAAACTGTCCAACCGCAACTCGTATTTCAATTTGCAATTATGACCGTCGATACGACTCGAATGTTTTATTGACGTGTGTTTTGTACGCGTCGAATCAATCACTGTACACAGCTGTCAAACAAAATTGTACGCTTCCTGCACTGGTGATCCAACGGGTTCCACCAGGATGTCGCTCACACGCCAACCGGGATCGGAGACCCCAATTCCGGTGGAAGCACCCTCCCCCCATTTTGGGGACGTCCGACCCTTTGGGGGGCATCTTGGCTAACTAAAATTTTTTTTGATCAGGCTCAACCTAAAATTTATGTTAATATTTACTACTGAAATTTGGCTTAGGTG